>JAQBSW010007346.1:0-41442 GCA_029291075.1 Eudiplozoon nipponicum | reverse complement strand
TTAAAAATTTGAAGTACTAGATTATCAGGTATAAAAATATAGGTGTTTGGAATTAGGCAGAACATGTGAACCATTCGGAGTTAATGGTAGCCATCATTAGATAATAGAAGCTCACAGACATCACGAAGACTCGTACAACGGCGTCATCTTGAAATCTTGGATAAATCTAGTCATTGCTGAACTAATAGTGCAAACCATAGAATCATGAAAGAAACTCGTTGATATGTTATTGTTTAATCGATGAATAAGTCCTATTAACTGTAGATCAGCATTTTAAAGTTTTGCTATTATTCACGCATAACCGAAAGATTATATTATTTTTCTTGAACTTGCGCGCCAAGTGTGAGCTCTGAAATGCCGTTAAGTCATCTAGCTCTTGTGAGAAATTATGATGATGGCGTTCACGTAACTGTGTCTACTTCAATATTTTCGAAATGTTTTAAATCAAGTTTGCGAGCTTGAAGCAAACACTAACCCCATTGCATTCAACCAGTCGTTGAACAACATAACAAAACTACCGCCAGCCGCAACGCACTGACGCGTTTCGACTTTCCATGATCATCATCAGAGTACGACGGCAAACTGACAATCGAAGATCAAACCGCATTGAATATATATGGAAATGAAATTTAGATATGCGGCTCTCAAATCTAGCAGTCTCACATACATTGAACTTGACTGGAAATGTCGGCTGCACAATTTCTATGCAGTCACGAACATTAACTGTTTGCAGCTTTCAGCACATGAACATATATAAGCAATACAATTAAACAATAATTGATTGCGCGGGTGGTGGTAACAATTCTTTGCGAGCTTTAAGTAAACACCAACCCCATTGTATTCAACCAGTCGTCGAACAAGAATTGTTACCACCACCTGTGCAATCAATTATTGTTAAATTGTATTGCCTATATATGTATATGTGGCGAAAGCTGCAAACAGTTATTGTTAGTGTCTGCATAGAAATTGTGCAGCCGACATTTCCAGTCAAGTTCAATGTATGCAAGACTGCTAGATGTGAGAGCCGTATATCTAAATTTGATTTCAATGCGGTTTGATCCTCGATAGTCAGTTTTCCGTCGTACTCTGATGATGATCAAGGAAAGTCGAAACGCGTCAGTGCGTCGCGGCTGGCGGTAGTTTTGTTACGTTGTTCGACGAATGGTTGAATACAATGGGGTTGGTGTTTACTTCAAGTTCGCAAACTTGATTTAAAGCATTATTAGCACCACCCGCGCAATCAATTATTGTTAAATTTTGGCAATGTGCTTTAAAAGTTGATAATACTGATCCAGCAGTGAGTTGAATTTCACTGGATATTGGAATAATGTTACAGCTATATTTGACTCGTAACCGGTCATCGCCATATATAATATATATATATATATATATATATATATATATATATATATATATATATATATTACATGAAAGTTTATTGACAGGATTTTGAATAAATATATGCATGTTGTCGGTATACTCTAAATATTGCATAAGGCAGCAAAGGAAATTCATGAAGTAGTCTGGTTTTGTCTTTACTGGTATCTCGTCCAGTACTTGCCAGAATTTTTAACGACCCGAGTTTGAACTGGGACACATTTGCTCCGGACTATTGCAATCATACCTTTGCGTCGCCCTTGACTTTGCCACGTTTTGCAATATTGATTTTATACGGCCAAAACACACAAATATATATATATATATATATATATATATATATATATATATATATATATATATGGTATGTTATATATATATAACATGAAAGTTCCTTGACAAGATTTTAATTACATATATGCATGTTGTCGGTATATTATAAATATTACATAAGGTAGTAAAGACGATTCATAAAATGGACCAGTTTCATCATTATTGGGAAATTTTTCATTACTTTAATGTAATTAAACGAACATTGGTTACACGAGCTGTGGTAAAAATTACATTAATCAAGGTTGCAATCTTCATTTAAACAACTAACCCATTATGTACAGACATTTTCAGTACAAATAAAGCAAATTTTTACTGTAGAAAAGGCAAATCATCCAGTAGACCTGTTACGTCCTTATTGGGAACTCATTTCGTACTGCAAGAATTGGTCGCGGACATGGCTCGATCCTGGGCACGTCTGTTTCGGAATCTGGTGTTCTAACCACTGGGAATTCCTGCCGCGCACGAGACACAATTTTCAGTTGAATACAAACTAATGTAACTTGGTTAGTTTGTTCTTCCTTTAAGTGGAGCTCATATGGCATCCATTTAGACCCAATGTTCCAACTTACCATCAACCACGCTACATGGGGATATCGTACTGAAGCGGACATTAATATTATTTAACGAATATTGGTTGCGCAGGCGATGATAGGAATTACTATAATGATGCTTGCGATCTTAATATAAACACCTGGCCAATTATGTACATATTTTCATCAGTATAAATTAAGCATTGCATAGTGTAGAAAAAGGCATTTAATTCAGTGGACCAGTTTCGTCCTTATTGGGAGCTCGTCCAGTACTTGCTCGAATTTGGTGTGACACGAGCTCTAACTGTGGCAAACATTCACCTGAGATTTGCAGTCATACGACTGCGTCGCCTCTGCATTTTTACGTTTTCCAATGTTGACTTTATACCGACAAAACACACACACACAAATATATATATATATATATATATATATATATATATATATATATATATATATATATATATATATATAGTGTAAGTACACAATAAGCAATCATACATAAAAATAATGATAAAATTGAAGAAGGTTTTGTGTAATTGTGAATGTCACATCTTAGCTAAAAATATGTTATTTTCCTTCAAGTCTGTGTAATTTTCCCTATCCACCAATACATCATTACGTTTTACGTTTGACGTACGAATTGGGTGTGGTTGGCCTTTTCGAAATAATGTACAGCTATCGCGAGTTAAGCAATTGCATGCAATAAAAGCACTCTGGGAAAAACAAACCATGTTCCTAGAATTTACACAATCGCATAAAATTGGATTATGGGAATACTCATTTAGGTTTGTATTATTTTATTACTATTGTATCCCTCGTACGTTTACTACTCCTAATACTAACAAGACAACTATTAATACTACCACTACTAGTATTAGTTCTACTAATAATATTTGTTGTTAAGGTTATTATTATTATTAATATTATTATTATTATTATTATTATTATTATTATTATTATTATTACCAATATTTTATTTTTTAGCGCTTTGATTGTTTGTTTTGAAGGATAAAGTGCTCATCCAAAGTATAATGAGTGGAAAATTGTTCAAAGTTAGCATAAAATGCGGCAGTACATAAATAAATCATTTTCTAGTACGAAGTGCAATTTTATTAGTAAAAATAGCATTTGCATTTAACCAAGCATGGTTATTATTTCTATCTGCGTTATTTTTCACCTTTCTAATTTTGTTGTTATCATTAAAAGATGGAGCCAAAAACGCCTTGTACGCCCATCTAATGAAATACTTCTAAATACTCAGGTAAAGCACAAATGAAAGTTAAAAGGAATCGACAAATATACGTTAACAGTAAACAAAAATGGGATATCTGCTAGTAAGCCGGTAAGAATTAACATATTATGAAAAAAGCTATATCTTAATACGTTTTCTATCATAGTTAAGCTTGTAACGGCGCATAGAATCTGAATATCTGTCATTAAGTGGCTCAATATTGACATCTTTAAAAGCTGAAGCTTATTAATATCACCATCATTGACAACTGTTGATCAGATATCAGACTTATGTTATTAAGTGGTAAAGGATTGACATCTTAAAAATCAATATAATTAAACGTACATTGGTTGCGCGCTCGATGATAATATTTTTGTATAATCAAGGTTGCGGTTTTAATATAAACACCTGACCCATTAATTACTTACATTTGTCAGTATAAACTAAGAAATGTCTAGTGAAGTGAAAGCAATGCATTCAGTAGTCAGGTTTCGTCCTTAGTGGCCAAAATTTGCCGCAGACAAGACTCGAACCTGGGCACGTCGGCCTCGTAGTCTGGTGATCTAACCACTGAGCAACAGGGTGGCTCAGGTGCCCAGGTTCGAGACCTATCCGCGGCTACTTCTGGCCAGTACATGATGAGTTCCCAATAAGGACGAAATCGGTCTACTGGATGCATTGTCTTTTCTAAACTATACAATTCTTAGTTTATACGGACATATGTAAGTAATTAATGGGTCAGGTGCGCTTATATCAAGATCGCAACCTTGATTATAGTAATAACTTAAAAATCTGTAGCCCACTATTTTTTTCATTACTGACAACTTTATAATGGCGCATACAACTGGAATATCTGCGACTAAGTCAGAATTAGAATTTTACCAAACCTTATGATGGTGTTTAGAAATGGGCAATTTTCCATTAAGCGTCTCAGGGTTAACATCTGAATAAAACTGTAGGTGATTAACCACGCCGTTCAGTATTGACATGCTAATAATATATTGCTTATTAACTTCATCATCATCGGCTAATCTAAATTGGCACATAGAAATTGGAAATCTGTCGTCAAGTGGCTCAGGATGAAAATCTGACAAAACTGTAACCGGCTCAAGATTGATATCTTATAACTCTCTAGCTAATTTACTACATCATCTCTAGAAACTCTATAATGATACAAAGAATGTGGATATATGCAATTACGCAATTCAGGATTAATGTAACTCAGAACGGTAACTTATCAACTTCGCTTTCATCGCATAGAAATAATAATCTTCCAGTGAGTGGCTCAATGCGAGCATCTCACATATCTGTAGCTTTTAAGCTTCACCAAAATAAGCAACCCTATACTGGCACATAGGAATGAAATATCTTCAATTGTGGGGCTGAGGATTAAAAATATAAGCTAAATAACTGCCATCAATTGAAAGCCAAACATGCTTCAAATCAAACGGATGTCTGCATTAATCTACTAAACATTGACGTCTTACAAAAATGTAGTTTATTAATTTCGCTATCATTTTCAACCCTTTAATGGCGCATGGAGATGGGATATTTGCCATTATGCGCGTCAGGGTTAGCAACATAACAAAACTGTAGTTTGTTAGATTCGCCGTCATTAGCAACCATTTGATGAAGAATTGAAATGAGATATTTGCCACAACGCGGCTTGTGATAGTTGAACAGGCTTTGAGTCTTTTCAACCGAGGGTAAGCTAAGAATATATTTTGCTTTACGTTGGTGACTGAAATCAAATTGACATCGATTAACGCTTTTTAGGCCAAGGCATGGGAGGCCATTATGATGTGATTAGAACTCCGGGTGCACTTGACAACTGCGAGCAAGATTGTTCGTGATATGTGTACGTGAATTGAAAAAGAATTTTTTGTGCATACGCGTAGGTGTCGATTGGAGTTCGGGCGGCATATGGCCCAATCTGCCTTATACGAGGAATATAAACAAGTTTTGAGTGGCTTTGATAATAGTTTTTGACAATACATTTTATTTTACAAACTCTAACTCCTGACGTTAAAGCCGTTGATTGGTTTCTTGTCTTCCATTGCGACTGGGGCGGTCATTAGTGCCGGAATCGTTTAAGCGAATCGTCAATAGACGAGTCAGCTATAGAGAGATAAAGCAAATTTTGGCGGTTTAACAGGCATTGCACAATTGCCCGCCCGTAGCTTATCAACTTCGCCATTATTTGTAACCATTTGACGGCACGTCAATATTTGATATCTGCCATCAAGTGGCTTCGTGTTTACATCTTATAAAGCTTTAGTTTGCTAATTGCACAATCATCGGCAACCGTATAATGACACGTAGAAATTGGATATCTGCCATTAAATGGCTTAGGATTGACGTCTTATAACGCTGCAGTTTAAGAATTTTGCCATAATTTGTAATTCTATAATGGCGCGTATGAATGTGATAGTTGCCATGAAGCGTTTCAAGGTAAACATCTTACAAAGCTGTAACTTATTAAATTTGGCACCATTAACGCAAATATACGAGTTATCAGTTTCTAAGCGCCTTTGGACGAACATCATAAATAACAGCAGTTGAATAAGTTCGCAATCACTGCCAACCATAAAATGACGCATCACATTGGATAAAGGTAATTAAATGGCTCAGGATAGCCACCTTAGACAACTGTGGCTTATTTTTTTCACCCACATCGACAACCCTTTAATGACGCAAGGAAATTTGATTTTTGCTATTTGGCGGCTTAGAATAACAACTTAAAACCTGAAGTTTATTAACTTTGCCATCATTGGCCACCCTATCCTTAGGCTAGAAACGAAATATTTTCCATTATGCAGATCAGGGCTTACAGCTTTCAAACTTTACATTATTTGTTTCACCATTATTAGTAAATCTGTAATGGCCAATAAAAACATTATACTTGGCATTAAGTGGGCCAGCAATAGCCATCTTTGAAGCCGAGAACGCGCCAAGTGTCCTATCTAGGGCTGACATGAATGAAACAGAAAGTCCTCGCGGAAGTGCACAAACTAAGATGCAGCAACAATGGAAGCAGCCATATTTGGTATCTCATTTTGCTAAATGGAGGCGCTTTATGCGAGCAAAGTCCAATAAATAATTGATTTAAAATAAAGCAGTCGTGTTGAGTTGAATAAAATGGCTACTACTGACGGATTGGAAAACTTAGAAAGGATATTGTCTGCGCTCAAGATTAGCATCTTAAAACAAACTGAGGCTTATTTATTTCGCCATCATGAGCAACCCTATAAATAAGCGTAGATATTTGTCATTTGCATCGGCAACCATATTTTGGCGCATAAAAATGTGCTGTCTGCCGTTTTGTGGCTGAAGATTTACATATTACTATCTGTAGATAAATAACTTTACCACCATTGGCATCCTTTATTGGCGCATGCAAATGGATTTCATGCCACTAACCGGCATTAGGCTAACATCTTGCAGAACTGTACCCAATTCGTTTCCCCATCATTGGGAACTTTATGATGAAGCGTAGAAATAAGATATCTGGCATTAGGTGGCTTAAGTTTAACATTTTACAAAATCTTAACTAATTAATTCCGGCTTCATTATCAATCCGATATTTTCCATCACATATCACCAGTCATAGCCTTATCATTGTGGTACACAATTTGGTCGTCAACATATTCATGTCTTTAATCCATTTCAATTTCACAATCATCATTTCAATTAGCTTAAGCGAATTAAGTCAACGCTATCATTTTAATGTATTAAATCTTCATTTTTTCAACCCAAACATCATCAAAGTAAACGCATGAATATTAACATTATCGTAAGAAATGATAATTATTCTCTAAATTTTTATTTACACATAACGGGATTCTATTCATGTTTATAAATAACCAATATCACCTTAGCAATTAGAAAACAAACCCAATAAACTGCCTTGTTTTTTTTACACTAAAAGTAATCTTATTCATCTTTATTATACTCAACAATCCAATGATAATTATTTTGTATATTTCGTAAATGCACAAATATGAATACAACAGAAATTTTGTGCTGATCAACAAATTCTGAAAAGTAATATTTCAGAAATCAATACAAAAAGAAAGTGCGTTTCAGCACCAAAAATAATAATATTCAGAATCATAGAGGGCACTTGATAGGTTGTTGGTTTGGCGCCAATATAGAGATAGCACGTACTGACGTTATTTTTGCCTCTGCTATGCTACTGGTTTAAAGAATGGAATCGGTGTTTATCTCAAATGAGAAAACTAAATTTAAATAATAATTTTCACTACAAGCGCTATCAATGATTCCTTTATTGTAGAACTTGTTTAAGTGTCACTAAGAGAGCAATCACATTTAGCTCGTTGCTGCATAAAAATGATACGGAAAGCATTCCACTCAAATGTAATGTATATCAGAATGCTATCTTAAAAAAGCACTTTGATCGTGCGCTGATGTTCATCCTGGAATATTTAAACGCATCACTTCGTGCTAATCACGGTAATTTAGCAATTTTTTGCGTCTAGTTAGCTACAATTAGGTTTGTGTCTATCTGAAGCTCGTCAAATTGATTTTTTTAAAATGTTATCACAACTCGCGCAATCAATGATATTTTTTATTAAATAACTTCAGTAAATGTGGCGAAAGCCGCAAAATTTTCAGAGTCGTGACTGAGGGGAGCTTGCCTAGCCGATCTTTCCAGTCATGTTCAAGTTATTCGAGTCTACTTGAAGTGGGTACCACATAGTCAATTTTCAATCAGGTACGTATGTATAACCGTTTACTCCTTGCTAATCAGTCTTTCTTCTTGCTTTGATATTGACCATAAAATATCAAAATGTATCAGCACGTGTGACTAGCGTTAGTTTTGCTTTATTTTGTTGCTGGTTAAAGAATGGATTTTTCGTTTATCTTTATTGCGCAAACTTTATTATAATATTTCATTGAGCTGCCTTAAATAGGAGCTTTGCTTATGAAGCTCCACACACGTGGGAATGGAAAACATGGTACTGAAACAAACTAAAGAAGGCGTTATGGTCGTGGGTTAGTTTTTAATCATTTTTGAGTAGATACGATTGTTAAATTTAAACGCGTTTTGATGAAGCGCAGGACTAAAATCAAAATGCTATCTGGTTTCATAAAGTATGAGCCGATTATCCCTTTGTAATTTGTTCACATGTTTTTTAGTTTAAATTTATGAGGTTTCTATGTTTACTGTGGAAGGAACGCGCCATGAAACAAAAATTATTTTCATCATCATTTTCATCATTATTCTTATAATCATCATCTTCATTATCGTCATAAATTTCATCACCAACATCATCGACATCACAATAATTATCATCATTATCGGCCACATCATCATAAACATCATCATCATTATAATTATTATTATGATACTCCTCATAATCGTCACCAGTATAATCATAATTATCATTATCGTCTTCGCCATCATCACAATCAACTTCAACATCATAATCATCATCATCCTCCTCATTAACAAGATCAACATCATTGCTACCATCATAATCAACATTACCATAATCGCCATCGTTGTTATCCTCATCATCATCACTTTCATAGTCTTGAGCACAATAATCATAATTATTATCAAAGTCATTAACAACAACTTCAACAACGACAATTACTACATTTAGATTTCGTTTTACTCCTACCACAGTTAAAGTAATTACTTTTGAGGTGTTTCATTTTGGCAAATTAATACGTTCCTTCATTATATGTTTTATAGGTGTGACAGTTTACCTGAGTTAGTAATTCGCAAAAAATCAATAGTTCGTCAGTGTGCAGCATAGACTCACGTGTTGAAGAGCCGAATGGATTATATTTTGGACATCTAAATACTTGCCCACTTTCATTTAGTAAAGGAATTTTAATTTCGATGCTATTCCATGCACTAAAGTTACACTGTGAATGTTCTTAAATTAAAATTACTATAAGTAAAACTCGTCTTAATCAATTTGTACTACAAATAAAATTTTTGGAAAAGTGTTTATATTAAGTATAAAAATACAATATAAAGTTTCACCGAAATTTGAATAATGCTAAGTGAAAATTGGGATTGGTAGTTATCACAAATCCGTAAACATGAATTAGACACTTTTTTATTTTATAATAAACAATAATATTATATAACCTGCCAGTAAGTAATAAAACTGATAGTTTGCGAGATGAAGATCAATATGGAACTGGCTGGAATTGTTTACCTCAGCGTGCCTTCAATAATAGTAAAGCACTGTCCAATCAGGCGAAAATGTGAAACCAGTTTGATTAAAATTAAACCTGCAAAAGAATTAATCAAGGAGAAGTAAGCACTATACAAATTTTGCAGAATTTAAATGGAACAACTAGAAGAACAAAAGAAAACAACGCCAAAAATAACAAAAATGGCAACGAAGCAAAACAAGCAACACTGATAAATAAAGGAAAATAACAATAAACAAAACATTAGTAGAAACAAAGATAAATGATGTTTTAACAAAAATAAACGTAAAAACAAAAACAACAATAAGAAATCAGAAAAATAACAATGATAATAATAATAATAATAATAATAATAATAATAATAATAATAATAATAATAATAATGAAATCAATATTAATAATAAGAATATCAAAATAGGAATATGACAACAATAAAAACACGAACAATAAAATGAACAATGATGGAACCGAAAAAACGACAATAGTGACAACAAAATACTACAAAGCAATGCCAAAATAAGCAAAAGCTTCAAAATCACCAAAAGCAGTAATAACAAATAAATTATTAGAAACATTGAATGCACAAGAACGCAGCTCCAATAGGTAACACTCGTAACCGAGCTTCCGTTATCATTTTCACAGCGGTAAAATGGCCTTGCTTCTTGCAAAATATAGTTTCCAAAAACGTTGAGCGCAAATATATTGATCGAACAGTCAGCGCTGAAACTTCACGGTAAAGTGCAAAATTTAAGTCATCGACACCTTTAAGGCAACTTTACTGTAAGAATGAACAAAACACTAATGCCACATTGTATTTTAGGATGTTCTACTCTGTAATAAAGATTAGCATCATCATCATTTAATGAACCCCACTAAATTTATAGTCTTCCTATCACTTATAATGGAAATTGAGACAAACAAGATATACCAAGGCATAATTAAACGAACATTAGTTGAGCGGGAGATGATAACAACTGCTATAATCAAGGATGCGATCTTGATGCAAACACCTGACCCATTAAGTACACATATTTGTCAGTATAAACGAAGAATCGTATAGTGTAGAAAAGGCAATTCGACCAGTAGATCGGATTTAATTAGTTAGTATTCAATTAAAATTATTTGTAGTATGCGGCAGGGTGGCTTACTGGTTGGAGCACCAGATTCCGTAACAGACGTGCCCAGGATCGAGCCCTGTCCTCGGCAAATTCTAGCCAGTACGTGATGAATTCCAAATAAGTACGAAACCAGTCTACTGGATGTATTCTTTAAATCAAGTTTGCGAGCTTGAAGTAAACACCAATCCCGTTGTACTTAACCAGTCGCACGCACTGACGCGTTTTGACCTTCCATGATCATCATCAGAGTACGACGGCAAACTGATTATAGAGGATCAAAACACTTTGCATATATATGGAAAGCAAAATAAGATATGCGGCGCTTACATCTAGCAGTCTCGCATACATTGAACTTGACTAGAAATATCGGTTGCACAATTTTTATGAAGTCACAAACATTAAATATTTGTTTTTATCCACTCGTCGGACAACATAGCAAAACTACCGCCAGTCGCACGCACTGACGCGTTTCGACCTTCCATGATCGTCATCAGATTACGACAGCAAACTGCGATTGGTGTTTACTTGAAGCTCGCAAACATAGTTTAAAGAATTATCACCACCACCCGCGCAATCAAGTTTTGTTTCATTGTATTGACTATATTTATAGATGCGGCGAAAGCTGAAAAAAATTCAATGTTCGTGACTGCATAGAAATTGTGAAGCCGACATTTCCAGCGAAGTACAATATATGCGAGACTGCTAGAGGTGAGAGCCGCATATCTAATTTTGCTTTCCATATATATGCAATGCGGTTTGAACCTCGGTAGTTAGTTCGACGTCGTACTGTGATGATTATCATGGATGGTTGAAACGCGTCAGTGCGTGTGACTGGCGGTAGTTTTACTATGTTGTCCGATGGCTGGTTAAATACAATTGGATTGGTGTTTACTTCTAGCTCGCAAATTTGATTTAAATAATTGTTACCACCATCCGTGCAATCAATTATTGTTTAATTGTACTGGATAAATTGCCTTTTCTACATTATACAATTCTTAGTTTATACTGACAAATGTATGCACATAATGGACCAGGTGTTTATATCAAGATCGCAACCTTGATTATAGTAAATGGACCAAACCATAACGTTATTGTTACAACAGAATTATACATCGCAGTTACGAATAGGCCGTTTACATTTTGTTTAATTTTAACTCAGTTTAGATATATGCTACTATATTTCGGAAATAGAGAAAGTCAGTGTCATTTTCAAATATTCAAACTCGATTGCAAAAATTAATATAATCTTTATTAATGCCATTCTTAGCATGTCATCGCCAATAGGACCTTAAAAAGACTGGCATTATGACAGAATAGAACAGGCATATCTACTAGGTCCATCAAGGAAAAACAATGGCGATTGTGAGTTTACTGCACAGACGAATGCGAAATACTACATCGGTGCTTAAGCGATAGTATCACCATCGTCATTTTATTGGATTTTCTAAATATGACACAGATGAGCATGGGCTTAATGAGGACCATCCACCGAAAATATTCGGGCGTCTAAATTTTTGTTTTTACTTTGTGAAAAGTCTGTATATCCTAATTATAGGCAGAGCTTGTTGAAGAAACTTTCGCTCGTCAGGTCATAATTTTTCGTGGCGTTTTGCCTAAAATGTATTAAACAGTTTCATTGAAATCTGCACGAGTTACATGCTCACCTGCCTCATTATGATTTTCTATCCCATGTAATCAGAAGAAATAATTTCAAGTAAATAATAATAATATTGATGGGCATGATATTATTAATATAAATAAAATTAATAAAAAGATATTATTGATAATAATATTATTTCTTGCGACAGTGTATAAATAGAGAAATATAGCCTTATATTCCGCTAGTAATAATCAGTAGCATAATTGTATTCATGCACTTTCTAATCACCATTATTAACATCATAATCTTCATCATCGTCATTAGCAGAGGCACATTTGCAAAATGTCTTATTATTTGCAACTTAACAATAGACGCAAACATCCATTCTTTTTCATCATTATCACTGAAATTACCTTCTCCTAGTAACATTATATTCAAAATTGTTCATGTTGTTCAGTTCATACCAAACAACGTAATAAAACCTCTTTTACAATTTTCATCATCATTATGCCAATCTTGACCGACATCAATGCACTTACATTCTGCCATTTCTAATTTATTTGAGGCTAACAATACTCCTTAATGAAACTGATTATTAGAACAAAAACTGAAATTTTGGGCGTTTACAAACGTCGATTTAATGAAAATGCATTCTAATATTGCAATTTAATCACCAGTAAACATATATGTATATATGTTTTGCATGTAAACAAATATGCATATTTAATTTACAGTTTACGTTAGAGCGTCTCTAAATTTTGGCAATTATTTCAAGCATTTGGAAGAAAAATTGAATAATCGTGTTTTCGATTTAGAGCCTTCTAATTCAGAAGAGAAATATGCTTACTTGTTGTATATCTCTATCCTATTACCTATAATATTCTTAATGCGCAGTAGGAAACTTGTCGGTTTATGAACTAAAGTATTTATACATTCACAGATTATTGAATTCTGCGCCAAGGAAAATTGTATAACTTGCCGGATGAAGTATCCGCGAGACTAAAGGTCTGGAAATGAGCAATAGATACCATTTAATCACGTTTGCGAGCTTGAAATAAACATCAATTTCATTGTATTTAACCAGTCTTGCAATTCAGTCGCTGTGTCGTGTGTCAAGTTAAATACAATGAAACTGGTATTTATTTCAAGCTCGAAAACCTGATTTAACGAACGTTTGTTTAATTGAGCAATACTACCACGAACGGCACTTGAAGAGCTCCCACTAAGAACAAAACCGATATATTTTATGAATTGTAATTGATATTTTATAAAGCACATAGTTTATAATGCCAAATGCGTATAAAATGGGATTGGTGTTTATATCAAGCTCGCCACCTTGATTTACATAATTTCCATTGCCACCTGCGCAATGATTTATTGTTTAACTGTATAACTGTAACTTAATTCGGCAATTGATGGATTGCATTATTATGTAAAAAAGAAGTTCGGCGAAAGTTGGAAAAAAATGGTTTGTCCGTGAATGGAAAGACATTTTTTTGTCGATATCTCAGTGGAGTAGAATTTTTGCAAGTTTACTAAGGTGAAGAGCCGCATATCTGATTTTGATCTTTGCTAGTCAGTTTGCTGTTGGTTTCTGACAATTATTGTCGAAGGTTGAGAAGCACCAGTTTGTGCGAATTATAGTGACTTTTGTTTTTTGCGACTACTTTACTTTACTTTACTTTACTGCGGCTGACTCCTTTTGGAGGATAAGCCAGCTCCACATTTCATGGAGTTTCTTGGGAATTTGGTACAAGTGGTGTCCCCTCACCACTCGGCTTTTTGATCAAGGACGCACCTCTAGCCTTTGCACATCCAAGCGCAGTCTGCAAGGCAGCAGTAAGTTGCATGGTTGCCGGTGGCTGTTGAGAGCTCATTCGCCATTCAGAAGTACGGGGTACTGTCCAGGAGTCCATGTAATCCTGTGGCTGTTGAACCCTTTTGTGGCGGGGAACACACGCCGAGTCATAGTGTCGTCGTCGGGCTCATGTGGTATTTTATAGGAGATCCGATTGCCGGTCGGAAATCCACCACGCCCTGGTAAGTTAAAATAAAATTGATGATATTTTAGACAGAAAACTTGATTTAAATAAGTGTTATTTGGTCGATTGTCGGATTCTGCAATACTTAAACTGCACACATTTCATTTTATCTTTGAGTTTACATTAGGAGTAGGCAATGGTTCTAATTTATCTGAAAATAACTGTTGCAAACACTTGCTTTATAATAACTGTATACTTTCACACATGATTTATTTCTTAATTAAAGTTAAAAGTGCATAATAATGGCTGAACTAAAAATTATACAGGAGCTCAAGTTCCATGGGATGCCATTGCCACTTCAAGAGATAAATAATTACATGTCACTTAAGTGAAGATTTGGCAAGGCCTGTGAATGAAAACGATTTTATTTCAGGTGTATCGAAAATGGCCAATTTTCTCGAAGATATCACAAACTGGGTGTTCAGCTTCGACAAGTACAGCTAAAAAAGTGTGAAGACGATTAACAATAATTTAAATAGAAATTCAGAACCTATTACCTGACAATGTGGTCAACCAGATTTCAGCGTCGGAACCTCGTATCAGTACACTTAGTGTTTAAAAGCGCTGTTAATCACCTGATTATGAAAGCTGTCTGCAAATAAAATATTAAATTGCACAGAGATATGCTCGATAATGAACACACATTCAACGCATTTCCCCAATAACTCGACTCGTTCATTTTCAACTATAAGAAATTGACCACATCAGAAACGCACAAGAAAGTCTTATCACTGAGAACAAAATTTTGTATATTGCCGAACGATAGGAATCAAACGACAAGAATATAACTAAAAGCCGCACTGGAGAGTCTTTACGAAAATATTACATAAGGAGTCTCACATGAAGATAAATTTTATTCACTTTCTAAGCTGAAATACGTGTTGCCTGTAGACATTTTAAAGTGAGACAAGCGATTTAATTTAACAATGCGAGAGCACAAAGAAGGACTCAACAATGAAATTAGATTAATGAAGCCAGGCCCAATGGTTATGTAAATCAACTGAGAAATGTTCCTGATGATGCACACAAATTTCTATTACGTTAATTGTATACGGACAGTCGGAAACTGCTCGTAATTTAACATGATGTGCTATTAAGCTTGCGGGTGAAGCAATTCAAAGAAGAACCGTCGAGGCGAATTCTAACAAAACCGATAACATCTAGCGTGTACCCAAACAAGGCAAAAAGTCGGCACACACGCGGTCAAAGTATACGCCATGGCGAAGGTACACGAAGTAGCTGGAACAAAAAATTAGCCGCAATTATGAGCCATCATATCAAAAGATGACATTCCCCAGCACAAACTGGAAGGGGAAATAAAATCAGTTCTGCAGCCTGTACAAATTGAAATGTCAAGCAATTGTGTACGCAATAGTTTTGAATTTATAAATATTCTAAAATTGCACAATACCACGAATCCAAAAATGGTTATTTTCGGTGTAAAAATCTATATAAAAGCTTATCTGTTGATAAAACCATCGATTTCTTATGTGTATTCATCCGTAAGTACCACACATCATTCTCAATACCTACAAGTAATCTAAAATTTCTCTTCATTATGTGCACTAAAGGTGTTCGATTCACCTTCAACGGTCAGTTTTTCAAGCAAGTTGATGGAGTGGCAAGTTGGCGGTGCGACAGGAAACCTACTAATTAATTCCTACGTTTTTTACCTGGAAATATCTTAACTAGAACTACTCATTCAAAAATACTGCCACAAATTTCTGAGGTATTTTCATAAATAAACACGTCGAAAATACAACATGCTTACAGATTTTGACACCAGGGACCGTTAAATTCAGTTTTCTTGGAGGTGCAAGAGCCCACAGGCAAACGCACTATCTTTCTTGACGTATTGCTATTGAGACAAGAAGATGGCCATATAGAAAGGAAAATATATCGGAAGTAGACATGGACAGGACAGTACATCCATTATCAAAGTGTTGATTCAAATTCCCAAAAGCGAAATTGGATGCGCAATTTCTCGTACAGAATAAAGCAATTCTGTTCGGATGAATTTCAATGTGAAGAATTAGCGGCGCTGAAAAGTACTTTTTTAGAAACGGGTACCCCGAAAATTTGTTTGAAGCAAACATGAAATGGACAACGATAAAAAAAGTGCAACCCTACTCAACAAAATGACAGTATACGTTAGTGTACCTTTTAAAGAGGACGCAACGTCTGGAATATGTATTCGAAGACTTAATAAAGCAGTGACTCTCGAATACCTAATACACAGGTGATGTATTTTATGCCACAAATTGCCTGCTGAATCTAAATGCAATAGATAAGTCCATGTAATTGATCAGTCCAACGTCGTTTATTTATACAAATGCCATAGCTGCTCTGTGCGCTTGTTAGATCGGTCTAGGCGATTGCAAACGAAGCGAATTTGAGAACAATTTAAATTAAGCACAACTGGCTAGGGGAGAGTACGTTTCCGCAATAGCCGAACGCATGGTTTGTAAAAAACCCGCACCAAATCAGGCGGATTTCCAGGTGTTCTTCAAAGCCAGAAACGACTTGCACATCACGGAAGCTGTTGTATGCAGCATTCTTAATCCGCAACTAAATAAACAAAAAAAGAGGTTCGTTCAAGGTTTGAATATCAATTAGTAATTGTTTATGTGTGTCTGTGTGGGTACGCGTGTTTCACGCTTCCTGTTTGTGTGTGTTTAGCTAAACTTTATCCCCTTGCTTTAAAAAAGTGACAATAATAGGTATTAGAATGTTCAGTCAAATTGATTACTGGCGAAAAGTAAAGGGTCTTTTTTAATTATTTTTTACATACCTGCTTTATAATAAAATTATGCTTCCATAAGTGGTTTGTTTTTCAGTTAAAATTACATAAATTTACAGTTTTTTACGTAAATAGGATGGCAGGAAATGAATGCTTGTATGCTTGTTCAACCATCATTCAAATTTGGTTGATTCAGTTAGCAGTTTTCTTGCGAGAGAGAAAGGTTGACATGTAAATACGTAAATCTTACGGCGAGTGGACAATTCCGAAGCAATATAATTGGGTAAACGAACAATGGATCAAATAACAAATCCGCAATACAGTTCGAGTCAAACAACTTAAAAGTAGAAGAACATCAATCACAAATTGGATATAATTTTGACGAAATTGTGAGTAAAACGAATATTGGTTGCGCGGGCAGTGATATCAATTATTATAATCAAGGTTGCGATCTTGATAAAAAAAAAAAAAAAAAAAAAAAAAAAAAAAAAAAAAAAAAAAAAAAAAAAAAAAAAAAAAAAAAAAAAAAAAAAAAAAAAAAAAAAAAAAAAAAAAAAAAATATATAGTGGTTAAAGGGCGTAATACCGGCTCCTACAGATGAGTCGCCAGTAAGCACGAAACGAATGTGCATGAGATTATGATTTCCGTTCATGCTGTCTTTGGTTTTTCCTTCTGGTCACAACTGAACTAATTTATTGCTAGGTTCGCAACACCTAATACATACATGCATAATAAATGATTGTTTATTTGAAAGGTTTAATTGAATTTGGCAAAGGCTGCTAAAAAGTTATGGTTGTAAATGCATTGACAATGTGCAGCCTAATTTAAAGTTGATTACAGCGTACGCCAAACCGATATGAGCGAAACCCGCATGACAGCCTTTTTTAGTGGCATATTCATTGCGGTTCGATTATTTTTGGTCAGTATTCTGATTGCAAAATATTCTTGACGTTTTTTTTTAAAATCCGCAATCTTAGTTTTACTAATTTTTTGTTGGTATTGATCTGCACTAAAATTAAAACGCGTAAACTAATTCGCTTGTTGCTCAGAGCTTCTTCTCTTTCGTAACCTAATCCTGCCGTGCTTTTTGTTTCAGGACATGTGTTTCAAATCAATACTCATTAATTATACCAAGCGGTGTTTATAGCATTCTTCATATAAAAGTAGTTGGCTTGAAATAAGCACAAATCCAACATTTGCTTCAATCATTTTGGCAGACAAGTTAAGCTCTTATACATATTCGTTAGTTGCAAATAGTTAAAGTAGGATTTGTGCGAGACCACAAAGTGTAAGAGACGCAGATTAGCTGTTTAAAGCAGCTGAAACATATATTGCCTCGTTTTTCTGAACCAGTCCGTATTTTAGGGAATCTAGACGATTCCAACGGAAAATAACTTCTCAACGCCTGCAAATAACGATTGTATTACAATATCTCACGAATGATAATATTCCATGTAGAACTGTGCTTATTTCAAGTCCTCAAACATCTTTCTGCAGCTTCGTATATCTATAAGCTCGATTTAAATTTGTTTAATATCCAAAACAATAGTTTTACCTCGAGATTCTAATCAAGGCTTCCTTCGAGATGCCAGTTTTTATGGTTGTGTAATTTTTGACAAGAACTTTCAAAGGTTAATAAACTCTACTTGTCAAAGCTTTCTCTCTTCAAAATAGCATAGCTATTCTACTTGTAGTGTTCATTTGAAATATTAATACTTCCTTTAGAATGCACGTGAATTTGTTTGTATGCATCGAGATCAAATAAAAAATTCTATACGCTCGCAACTCAAATATCGATTGGCACTGATTTTATGAGCACTTACCAATATATTAACCGTTTCTGAGCAGAACAACGGAAAGAACGAGAGAACTACATAATTCAAATGGGTTTGCGGACTTAAAATAACAGTATCGCAAATATTTGTAAAATCGAGTAACTAAATTAAATAATGAGGAAAAAGAAAACTGAAAGACTGTCTAATTTCTACACGTCAAAATGAACTGATCTGTGGCTATTTTACTCAACGACAGAATTAGGGAGTTGAGGCTGGCATGTATAGTAAATGGCTAACCGTACAATATATCAGGTATTTGTTGATCGGGCGATGATGCCAATTACAAAAATAATATTTACGGAATTGAAAAAAATAGTAATCACGTTTCTTTTTGACTAAAAGAACATTTTCGTATATAAACTGATAAAAGCCCTGTTCTTGACAGCTCAGGAATTACAATAATCTAGGTAACGAACATGATATAATCACCTGTCCCTTTATGTACATACCTTTGTCAGTATAAACTGCGTATTATAAATTGTGTGAAAAACTCAATTCATTCAGTAGACCGGTTTCGTCCTTATTGGGAACTCATAACGTACTTTCCAGAATTTGCCGCAGGCACGGCTCGAACCCGGCCACGTCTGCTTCGGGATATAGTGCTCTAACAACTGAGCCACTATGCCACGCACTACACACAATTTTCAGTCATATACTGACTACTGCTTCACTGTAAGCCTTTCCTTTATGTGGAGCTAATATGGCATCCTATTAGACCCAAAGAATTTTGTGTCCGACATTTCCAGTCAAGTATAGTTTATGAGCGGCTATTTGAGAGGACAACGGCTTAGTTTATTTTTCTCTCCTTATATATGCATTGCGGTTTGATTCTTGCCAGTCAGTTTTCCATTGTGCTTTGGTGATTGCCATAGAGGGTCAGAGCGCGTCACTACTTGTGCATCACGGAAGTTTTGCATTATTGTGCGGCCAGCAAGATACAGTGGAATTGGTGCCCATTATGAGCCCGGAAATATGATTTTAAGAATTATAGTTCGCAATCAGAGAAAATTGGCAAACGTAACAGTACTGATGATTCTTCAACGTGTACATACTGATTTGCCGTAATTTTTACCGCAAACTGCACAGTAAATTCGTTAAACTAAGTTTGCGAGCTTAAAGTAAACACCAATCCCATTGTATTTATCTAGTCGTAGAACAACTTCAGAAAACTACCGTCAGTCACACGTACTGATGCGTTTCGATCTTCAATAGGGATCATCAGAGTACGACGGCAGAATTCTAGCGAGGATCAAACCGCAATGAAAATATATGGACAGCAAAATTAGATATGCTGCTCTCACTACAAGTAGTCATGCATAAATTTTCCTTGAATAAAAATGTCAGCTGCATAATTTCTATGCAGCTACGAAAATTAACTTTTTGCATCTTTCGCTACATACATATATAGATAATACAAGTGAACAGTAATTGATTGCGCAGGTGGTGGTAACAATTCTTTAAATCAAGTTTGCGAGCTTGAAGTAAACACCAAACCTATTGTATTGAACCATTCGTCGAAAACCATAACAAAAACTACCGCCAGTCGCAACGCACTGACACGTTTCGACCTTCCATGATCATCATCAGAGTACGACGGTAAACTGACTAGCGAGGATCAAACCACATTGCATATATATGTAACGTAAAATTAGATATGCGTCTCTCACCTCTATTAGTCTTGCATACATTGTACGTGACTGGATATGTCGGCTGCTGAATTTCTATGCAGTCACGAACATTAGCTGTTGGTGAGCTTTCTTCCCACACACACACACGTACACACACACACACATATATATATATATATATAGACAATACAATTAAACAATAATTGATTGCGCGGGTGGTGGTAACAATTCTTTAAATCAAGTTTGTGTGCTTGAAGTAAACACCAATCCCATTGTATTTAACCAGACGTCCAGGAAAAATAGCAAAACTACAACCAGCTGCATGCACTGACGGGTGTCGACCTTCCATGATCATCACCGGAGTACGAGGGCAAACTTGATTTAAAGAATTATTACCACCACCCGCCCAATCAATGACTTTTTAACTGCACAATAAATGGTGGATTAATTGAATAGTTTTAATTAATGTAGCAAAGGTTGTGTACTGCAATGATCTAGACAGCATAGAAATTGTGCAGCCGCTATTCTATTCCCGGGCAGTGTCTGCGATAATACTGAATTTATTTGCCTCATCCTTGCATTTCAATACATTTAGTATATATTTCTGTTTGTTTTTTTAATCAGCTTAACACTGCGCTTTTGTAATGAACATTATTTCTAGACATCGCTCACTGAGCGTAAGTGATCGTATTTTTGGTACAGTGTGCGAAGGCATAACATGGGACTGGTGTTTATATACTTTACGCAATCATGCCTAGTATAATTATTTAGCTAGTCACTTTTCAGTTCAAATTTGAAAGAAAGTAAATTATTGCTACTTAAATATATAATTAAACAAATTGAAAGACAAAAATTCTCTTCTGCTTTCATTCTCCAACTGTCGTAATTCAAATATGATTTTGTCAACCTTCCCACTGACGCACATCAAGTGGTAAGTTATTTCAGAATCCGATATTTCGTTGGTTTGATGTAATGAAAAACCCGATGTTTGCATTCATTTGCTACATGAATAAAAATAAAAAATAGAATTAGCTGTCTTAGTTCGTGTTTGAAGATTGAAACAAAAATCTCATTTTGTTTATCTAGAGGACATTTCACAGCCCGCGTTTGGGAAAATTTGATAAATGGCATGCTGAAAAACTCAAGGTCACTGAGCGAATAAATGACTGGTTAATGTGGTAACTGAAAAAATCTGTGTTTAACAGACAGACTAAAGGGCATCGGACATTACTGCATGTTTACTTGCCTCGCCCTATTATTACTCATGTGATGGATTTCTACTTTTAATCCAACCAATGGACACTTTGCGGCGTGTCAATCGGATTGGTCAACGTTGTGATATTTTCAGATTTGCACAGGTAAAATGCTTTAGTTACCGATATAACCAACGCTTCACACAACATTTTGACAAAATTTGCACAAGTTTCCGAGCGCTTATAATCTACACTGCTATAGTAAAGGCAAGAGCAAGCAATTTGATAATGAGGTCTGAAAGAATTGAGGAAACAATTTGTGATGTGATTCAAAATATGAGGATTCTGAGGTAATTACAATACTGCATTTTAACGACAAATTATCTTGTTTTATTTCATAAAAGTATCTAGGTCTAATTGTGGTGCAAATTGGTAAATTATACCTGATAATTATTATCTTTACTTTAAATTATTTAAAACTTCATATTTTCTAACATTATTATTTTTAAAATATAATATTCGATATATTAAAAAAAGATTTTAATCCAAATATATTATAATAATTTTAATTTAGAGATAAAGTTTATAGTACCGCATTGGGTTTTTGCTGATATTTCGACCATATCGTTTGAGTTTTTCCTTTGGGCTTCTTTGTTCACAATAATAGGGGCGACATAAAAGTTTTAATCAGCAAAGTTCACTTGGGTGTTAAAAAATTACTAATTTTTGCGTAATTTGTACCTTTAACATCTAATACGCGGTACTTAACAACGCGAATTGTAAAACTAATTTGATTGCTGTAGACCTCACTATCTATTAAGCTGTGGTTAGCTTAAATTGATATTAAATGGCTCCATGGTGTTAACATATATTTATTTCTCAAATTGCATAACGTTTATATTAGCAATTAAACGAAAAATGGTTGCGCGGGCGGTGATAACAACTACTTTAATCAAGATTGCAATCTTGATATAAACATCTAACCCATTATATACATACAGTTGCCAGTATAAATTAATTAATGTACAATGTTGAAAAAGCAATTCATCCATTAGACAGGTTTCGTTCCTATTACGAACTCATCATGTACAGTCCAGAATTTGCCGTGGACAGAGCTCGAACCTGGGCACTCTGCTTTGGAATCTGGTGTTCTAACCACTGATCTACCTTGCCGCGCACTGCACACAACTTTAGATTATATGCTAACTAATGTATTTTGGTTAGCCTTTCATTTAGATTCAGCCTATATGGCATACTCTTAGAACTGCAGTTTATACTAACCATCTCCAATCTATCAATGTTGAACAGACACGACACTGCATGGGGAGTGGAATTGAAATGAACTTTTATATAATTAAACAAGCATTGGTTGCGTGGTCGGTGATTACAATTACTTTAATAAAGATTGCAATCTTGATATAAACACCTGACCCATTAATTACTTGCATTTGCCTGTCTAAACTAAGCATTGTACAGTGTAGAAAATCAAATTCATCGAGTAATCTGGTTTCGCTCTTATTGGGAACTCCTCACTTACTGGCCAGAATTTGCCGCGGACAGGGCTCGAACCTGGGCACGTCTACCGGCACACTTTGTTTATATAGTTGTTCAAATTCAACTCACTAAATATAATATATAAAATGGCCGAGAAAACCAACAATATAATTTATCTTTAAATTTGACTAAACATGTTTTGCTGCTCGAAGTTTAACCTTCGCAATTGGCCTCTTAAAATGTTCAAATGAAGCTACACAGGGGCGCGCCTGCTTACGTACGTGTGCGTGTAGCATTTTTTGGAAATCGGACTGAAGATTTATTAAAATTAAAACCGTTTGCCTTCACGTTATTTGACATTTGCATGTTTTCTTTGCGTGAAGCTTCCAAAATTAAAACATTTAAAAATAGCTAATGATGAAACAAAATGTCTCGTTAGGTAACTGGAGTTTAAACGTTGGTTTGGTTTACACGCCTTATTTTGCAAGTTCAATTGTAATCGATTATGTATGAAGGCCGGCTTATTTAGATAGCCTTCCTTAGTATAGCATTTTTTTATCATCATCATAGATGAGGCATGGCAAACGTAGTAACATCAAGGCAAGAGTGTATGGATTTACTGGAGTAACAGGTGTTCAGAAATAGTTGTAATTCTCAATTTCGGTGTACTATGGCATACATTGATATCCATCATGTTGGTACAATGTACCGACTCGGAAACCATAGTGTTAGTACCATGTATCTTTTCGGTACAGTAATGTTGGTATCGGTTACTAACACAATAGTCATAGTGTTAGTAGCCTTTACAGACTCGGTATATATATTCTATAGTGTGAGTTAACGTGTAAGTGGCATTGTCGTAGACTTTATAGGATGTTAGCTTCACTACTGCAGGTTTACACATTCGTCTAGGAGCTTGTACCGTCATATTATCCCACATTCCTCACCCAAATATATAGTGGTTAAAGGGCGTAATACCGGCTCCTACTGATGAGTCGTCAGTAAGCCGGAAACGAATGTGCATGAGATTATACTTTCCGTTCATGCTGTCTTTGGTTTATCCTTCTGGTCACAACTGAACTAATTTGTTACTAGGTTCGCAACACCTAATACACGCTTGCATACATATTAATTCTCCGCAACAAGCAGTAAATAACTGGCAAAACAACAGTCGGATGCAGCCTTAATTTTATCGGAACTCATCCCAACCACAAAAATACCTTATTGCATAATGAGCGTGTTATAATATTTAGGCAAAAAAACAAAAAAATAAATATTTAAGTTTATATATATAATCAGTATAAAATAAATATTGCATAAGATATCAAATGCACATTATCATGTAGATTAGTTTGGTCCTAATTGATCACTAATCAACTAATTAGAATTTTCATGAGAGGGACGCGAATCTGGGCTGGTTTACATTGGATACTTACAAATTATTTAGTGCGTCACCCAAGTCGCGCGCTACATGTAATTCTTAGTTATATCCGAAATTATGTCCTTTAGCCCGTCTTTTCTTTAGGTGGAGCTTTTTGGGCATAGCTTTTTATATAAAGTTTAAACTGCCACCTCTAACCTGGCTTTTTAGAAGAGACAACATTTCATCTGGGGACGTGATACTGCATTGAAGTATTATTGTAGGATTTGGCTATACATACCTTGCCAATATAAACTAAACATGACAAAATAGCAAATGTAATTCATTTGGTGCACTGGTTTCTTCCTTATGGGGCACCCATCAATATTTGCCAGAAATGCAAAATATGTGTACCATTTTTCTTTAGGAAAATAACCAAATCAAAAATTACCGAGTATAAATTATTTAAAATGTGAATATAGACTCAAATATAATTTTAAAGTTAAAATTTTAAGGCCTCAATTTGATTAATTGAATGAGCGCTGATTTAATACTTAATTCCCATTATTTACATACATACATACATACATATATATATATATATATATATATATATATATATATATATATATATATATATAATATACTGTTTTTCGAGGAGAACTAATACATTTGCTATTTTATATTAGGCGTTGCGCACCTAGCAACAAATTAGTTCAACTATGACCAGAAGGATAAACCAAAATCAGCATGATCGATTGGTATAATCTCATGCACACATGCGTTCCGTGCTTAATGGAGATCAATCCGTAGAAGTTTGTACTACGCCATATAAAAATAATATTTTTGATCAAGTAATGTGAGAAAATTGGACGGTACTATCCTCCATACGAACGTGTAAGCAAGCCGCAGTTGAGTTAACAGTATTAAACAGTTTACTACAATGCGATGTCAAAGACAACTTAATATAATTAATGTGTACCAAACCTAACAATCGTACCAATACCATGGATGCAGAATCCGTACATGATACCAACACTATGTTTCCAGAATCGGCACATAATACCAACAGTATGGTTTCAGAATCGGTACATGGTAATAAAACTATGGTTGCAGAATCGGAAAATGATACCAACAATATGGTTGCAGAATCGGTACATGGTATCAAAACTATGGTTGCAGAATCGGTACATGCTACCGACAATATGGTTTCAGAATCGGTACCTGATACCAACACTTTGGTTGCAGAATCGGTACATGATACCAACACTATGGTTGCCGAATCGGTACATGGTACCAACACAATGGTTGCAGAATCGGCACATAATACCAAAAATATGGTTGCTGACTCGGTAAATGGTACCAACACTATGGTTGCAGAATCGGCACCTGATACCAACACTTTGGTTGCAGAATCGGTACATGATACCAACACTATGGTTGCAGAATCGGTAAATGGTACCAACACAATGGTTGCAGAATCGGCACATAATACCAAAACTATGTTTGCAGACTCGGTAAATAGTACCAACACTATGGTTGCAGAATGGGCACATGGTAAAAAAACTATGGTTGCAAAATAGGTACATGATACCAACACTATGGTTGCAGAATCGGTACATGGTACCAACATTATGGTTGCCGAATCGGTACATGGTACCAACACTATGGTTGCCGAATGGGTACATGGTACCAACACTATGGTTGCAGAATAGGTACATGGTACCAACATTATGGTTGCAGAATGGGCACATGGTACAAAAACTATGGTTGCAAAATAGGTACATGATACCAACACTATGGTTGCAGAATCGGTACATGGTACCAACATTATGGTTGCAGAATCGGTACATGGTACCAACACTATGGTTGCAGAATGGGCACATGGTACAAAAACTATGGTTGCAGAATTGGTACATGGTACCAACATTATGGTTGCAGAATGGGCACATGGTACAAAAACTATGGTTGCAAAATAGGTACATGATACCAACACTATGGTTGCAGAATCGGTACATGGTACCAACATTATGGTTGCCGAATCGGTACATGGTACCAACACTATGGTTGCAGAATGGGCACATGATACCAACCGCTTTGTGCAGAATAGGTACATGATACTAACACTATAGTTTAGAATCAATTTTATGGTACCAAAACTATAGTTTTAGAATGGGTACATGATACCAACACTGTATTGGAATCGGGTACAATTTTAACACTATGGTTGCAGAATCGGTAAATGGTACCAACACAATGGTTGCAGAATCGGCACATAATACCAAAACTATGTTTGCAGACTCGGTAAATGGTACCAACACTATGGTTGCAGAATGGGCACATGGTAAAAAAACTATGGTTGCAAAATAGGTATATGATACCAACACTATGGTTGCAGAATCGGTAAATGGTACCAACACAATGGTTGCAGAATCGGCACATAATACCAAAACTATGGTTGCTGACTCGGTAAATGTTACCAACACTATGGTTGCAGAATCGGCATCTGATACCAACACTTTGGTTGCAGAATCGGTACATGATACCAACACTATGGTTGCAGAATTGGTAAATGGTACCAACATTATGAGGATTTACAGAATCGGCACATGGTACCAACACTATGGTTGCAGAATAGGCACATGGTACAAACAGTATGGTTGCAGAATAGGTACATGATACCAACACTATGGTTGCAGAATCGGTATATTGTACTAACATTATGGTTGCAGAATCGGTACATGGTACCAAAACTATGGTTGCAGAATAGGTACATGATACCGACACTATGCATTAGAATCGGTATATGGAACCAACACTATGGTTGCAGAATAGGAACATGGTACAAACACTATGGTTGAAGAATCGGTACATTGTACCAACACTATGGTTGCAGAATGGGCACATGGTACAAACAATATGGTTGCAGAATAGGTACATGATACCAACACTATGGTTGCAGAATCGGTACATTATTAAAAATATATGATTGCAAGTAGATTTTATGATACTAACATTATGGTTGCAGAATCATTTTTATGGTACCAACACTACAGTTGCAGAATGGGCACATGGTACAAAACTATGGTTGCAGAATAGGTACATGGTACCAACATTATGGATTTGCAGAATGGGCAGATGGTACAAAAAACATAGTTTGCAGAATGGGCACATGGTACAAAAACTATGGTTGCAAAATAGGTACATGATACCAACACTATGGTTGCCGAGTCGGTACATGGTACCAACACTATGGTTGCAGAATGGGCACATGGTACAAAAACTATGGTTGCAGAATTGGTACATTGTACCAACATTATGGTTGCAGAATGGGCACATGGTACAAAAACTATGGTTGCAAAATAGGTACATGATACCAACACTATGGTTGCAGAATCGGTACATGGTACCAACATTACGGTTGCAGAATCGGTACATGGTACCAACAGTATGGTTGCAGAATGGGCACATGATACCAACACTTTGGTTGCAGAATAGGTACATGATACTAACACTATGGTTGCAGAATCGGTACATGGTACCAAAACTATGGTTACAGAATAGGTACATGATACCAACACTATGCATTGGAATCGGTACATGGTACCAACACAATGGTGGCAGAATAGGTACATGATACCGACACTATGGTTGCAGAATGACACACGGTACAAACACTATGGTTGCAGAATCGGTACATTGTACCAACACTATGGTTGCAGAATGGGCACATGGTACAAACACTATGGTTGCAGAATAGGTACATGATACCAACACTATGGTTGCAGAATCGGTACATTGTACCAACATTATGGTTGCAGAATCGGCACATGGTACCAAAACTATGGTTGCAGAATAGGTACATGATACCAACACTATGCATTAGAATCGGTACATGGTACCAACACTATGGTTGCAGAATGGGAACATGGTACAAACATTATGGTTGCAGAATAGGTACATGATACCAACACTATGGTTGCATAATCGGTACATAGTACCAATACTATGGTTGCAGAATGGGTACATGGTACAAACACTATGGTTGCAGAATAGGTACATGATACCAACACTATGGTTGCAGAATCGGTACATTGTACAGACATTATGGTTGCAGAATCGGCACATGGTACCAACACTATGGTTGCAGAATAGGCACATGGTACAAACAGTATGGTTGCAGAATAGGTACATGATACCAACACTATGGTTGCAGAATCGGTATATTGTACCAACATTATGGTTGCAGAATCGGTACATGGTACCAAAACTATGGTTGCAGAATAGGTACATGATACCAACACTATGCATTAGAATCGGTATATGGAACCAACACTATGGTTGCAGAATAGGAACATGGTACAAACACTATGGTTGAAGAATCGGTACATTGTACCAACACTATGGTTGCAGAATGGGCACATGGTACAAACAATATGGTTGCAGAATAGGTACATGATACCAACACTATGGTTGCAGAATCGGTACATTGTATTAAAAATATGATTGCAGAATGGGCACATGATACTAACATTATGGTTGCAGAATCGGTACATGGTACAAACACTATGGTTGAAGAATAGGTACATGATACCAACACTATGCATTAGAATCGGTACATGGTACCAACACTATGGTTGCACAATCGGTACATGATACCAACACTATGGTTGCCGAATAGGTACATGATACCAACACTATGGTTGCCGAATCGGTACATGGTACCAACATTATGGTTGCCGAATCGGCACATGGTACCAACATTATGGTTGCAGAATGGGCACATGATACTAACATTATGTTTGCAGAATCGGTACATGGTACCAACACTATGGTTGCAGAATAGGTACATGATACCAACACTATGCATTAGAATCGGTACATGGTACCAACACTATGGTTGCCGAATCGGTACATGATACCAACACTATGGTTGCAGAATCGGTACATGGTACCAACACTATGGTTGCAGAATCGGTACATGGTACCAAAATTATGGTTGCAGAAACGGTACATGATACCAACACTATGGTCGCAGAATCGGTACATGCTTCCAACACTATGGTTGCAGAATCGGCACATGGTACCACCACTATGGTTGGAGAATCGGTAAATGATACCAATACTATGGTTGTAGAATCGGTAATTGGTACGAAAACTATCGTAGCAAAATCGGTAAATGGTACCATTACTTTGTGTGCAGAATCGGTACATGATACCAACACTATGTTTGCAGAATCGGTAAATTGTACCAGAACTATGGTTGCAGAAGCGGCACATGATTCCAGCACTGTGGTTGCAGAATCGGGAAATGGTACCAACACTATGGTTGTAGAATCGGCACATGATAACAATACTATGATTGCAGAATCGGTACATGGTACCAACACTATGGTTGCCGAAACGGTACATGATACCAACACTATGGTCGCAGAATCGGTACATGCTACCAACACTATGGTTGCAGAATCGGTAAATGGTACCAACACTATCGTTGTAGAATCGGCACATGATAACAATACTATGATTGCAGAATCGGTACATGGTACCAACACTATGGTTGCAGAAACGGTACATGATACCAACAGTATGGTTGCGGAATCGGTACATGGTGCCAACACTATGGTTGCAGAATCGGTGCATGATACCAACACTATGGTTGCAGAATCGGTACATGATACCAACACTATGGTTGCAGAATCGGTACATGCTACCGACAATATGGTTGCAGAATCGGTACCTGATACCAACACTATGGTTGCAGAATCGGCACATGGTACCAACACTATGGTTGCAGAATCGGCACCTGATACCAACACTTTGGTTGCAGAATCAGTACATGCTACCGACACTATGGTTGCAGAATTGGTACATGGTACCGACATTATGGTTGCAGAATGGGCACATGATACCAACACTATGATTGCAGAATCGGTAAATGGTACCAACGCTATGGTTGTAGAGTCGGCACATGATAACAATACTATGATTGCAGAATCGGTACATGGTACCAACACTATGGTTGCAGAAACGGTACATTATACCAACACTATGGTTGCAGAATCGGTACATGGTACCAACACTATGGTTGCAGAATCGGTAAATGGTACCAACACTACGGTTGTAGAATCGGCACATGATAACAATACTATGATTGCAGAATCGGTACATGGTACCAACACTATGGTTGCCGAATCGGTACATGGTACCAACACTATGGTTGCCGAATCGGTACATGGTACCAACACTATGGTTGCAGAATCGGTACATGCTACCGACAATATGGTTGCAGAATCGATACCTGATACGAACACTATGGTTGCAGAATAGGTACATGGTACCAACACTATGATTGCAGAATCGGCACCTGATACCAACACTTTGGTTGCAGAATCAGTACAGGCTACCGACACTATGGTTGCAGAATTGGTACATGGTACCAACATTATGGTTGCAGAATCGGTACATTGTACCAACATTATGGTTGCAGAATGGGCACATGATACTAACATTATGGTTGCAGAATTGGTACAGGATACCAATACTATGGTTGCAGAATCGGTACCTGATACCAACACTTTGGTTGCAGAATCGGTACATGGTACCAACACTATGGATGCGGAATCGGTACATGCTACCGACAATATGGTTGCAGAATCGGTACCTGATACCAACACTATGGTTGCCGAATCGGTACATGGTACCAACACTATGGTTGCAGAATCGGCACCTGATACCAACACTTTGGTTGCAGAATCAGTACATGCTACTGACACTATGGTTGCAGAATTGGTACATGGTACCAACACTATGGTTGCCGAATGGGCACATGATACCAACACTATGGTTGCAGAATCGGTAAATGGTACCAACGCTATGGTTGTAGAATCGGCACATGATAACAATACTATGATTGCAGAATCGGTACATGGTACCAACACTATGGTTGCAGAAACGGTACATTATACCAACACTATGGTTGCAGAATCGGTACATGCTACCAACACTATGATTGCAGAATCGGTAAATGGTACCAACACTATGGTTGTAGAATCGGCACATGATACCAATACTATGATTGCAGAATCGGTACATGGTACCAACACTATGGTTGCAGAATCGGTACATGCTACCAACGCTATGGTTGCGGAATCGGTACATGGTACCAACACTATGGTTGCAGAATCGGTGCATGATGCCAACACTATGGTTGCAGAATCGGTACATGATACCAACAGTATGGTTGCAGAATTGGTACATGATACCGACAATATAGTTGCAGAATCGGTACTTGATACGAACACTATGGTTGCAGAATCATTACATGGTACCAACACTATGGTTGCAGAATCGGCACATGGTACAAAAACTATGGTTGCAGAATCAGTACATGCTACCGACACTATGGTTGCAGAATTGGTACATGGTACCAACATTATGGTTGCAGAATCGGTACATTGTACCAACATTATGGTTGCAGAATGGGCACATGATACTAACATTATGGTTGCAGAATTGGTACAGGATACCAATACTATGGTTGCAGAATCGGTACCTGATACCAACACTATGGTTGCAGAATCGGTACATGATACCAACACTATGGTTGCAAAATCGGTAAATGCCACCGAAAATATGGTTTCCGCGTCCGTACGCGGTGCCAACACAATTGAATTGAAGATATGCCTAATTTCACCAGAAATGAGAATTAAACCGACTTATGAACACATTTACTTCAGTAAATTCATTCAGTCCGACCTTAATCGGAATCCTTAAGTACATTTCGCGGTAATCATGACATCATTCAATTAACTATATAATTGTTATCTACTGTTTGTTACCGAGAACTAATATAAATTAATTCAAATGGGAGCTAGAAGGAAAAAACAGTTTCTAACTGTTATATATTTAAATGAATAATGTCATGATTACTGCGAAAAGTGATAATTCATATCAATCAAGATCAGTGGATCTAGATTTTCTGGAGTAAAAATGTTCAAAATTAGTAGTTAATCTCAATTTGGTGAAACTCTTAAATATTTTGAAACCCATTATGTTGATACCTTGTAATTACTCGGCAACCATAGTGTTGGTGCCATGTAAAGATTTGGCAAGCATAGTGTTGGTATACTTTACAGGATTGAAATTTATTACATATAGTGCGTTGACTATGAAGTCATATTATCAAAGACTTTATATGTAATTAGCTTCACTGCTGCAAGTTTACACATTCGTCTAGAAGATTGTACCGTCCAATTATTCCGCATTCCTTACCCAATTATATAGTGGATATAGGGCGTAGCACCGACTCCTACTGATAAGAATCCAGTAAGCACAAAACAAATGTGCACATAAGATTATACTTTCCGTTCATGCTGACCTTGGTTTATCCTTCATTACAGGCAAGGACTCGTGTTGACCTCACATTCTCTTCCTCAGATTAAGAAACAATGATGAATAAATAGGCTCGGAAATCTGGATTTATTAACATTTTTTCATTATCCGTTCACATCCTGCTACATTTATGTTCATACAAATATGTAAGTCAAAATGAATTCTACAGTGTATTGACTTCAAGGACGGATTGGGGAGAAAAAATGAACATCAGATTGCGTGTAGTGCGTGACTCGGGGTGTTTATCGTATGTCATACAACGCTCACGGGTTTAAATAATAGCCGTGGCAAATCTGGTGATCACTTATGAGTAAGTATGTATTAGGTGTTGCGAACCTAGTAACAAATTAGTTCAGTTGTGACCAGAAGGATAAACAAAAGGCAGCATGAACGGAAAGTATAATCTCATGCACATTCGTTTCGTGCTTACTGGCGACTCATCAGTAGGAGCCGGTATTACGCCCTTTAACCACTATATATTTGGTAGAGGAATGTGGAATAATAGGACGGTACAATCTCCTAGACGAATGTGTAAACCTGTAATAGTGAAGCTAACATAATCTAAAGTCAACGACAATGCGACTTCAATGCTAACTCACTATATAATATATATACCGAGTCTGTAAAGGATACTAACACTATGGCTATTGTGTTGGTAACTGATACCTCTTTTGAAATCGATGAGTACCGGATACTAACACTATGGTTTCCGAGTCGGTACATGATACCAACCTGATGGATATAAATTTATGCTAAAGTTCACCCAAATTGAGAATTACAACAATTTCCGAACACCTGTTACTCCAGTTAAACCATACACTCTGGCCTTCATCGATGTCAGTTATCACATTTCGCGGTAAGCATGACATCATTCAATTCAATATATTACAGTTAAATACTGTTTGTTGCGAAGAACTAATATATGTACCAGTATGTATTAGGTTTTGCGAACCTAGTAACAAATTAGTTCAGTTGTGACCAGAAGGATAAAACCAAGGCAGCATGAACGGAAAGTATAATCTCATGCACATTCGTTTCGTGCTTACTGGCGACTCATCGGTAGGAGCCGGTATTGCGCCCTTTAACCACTATATATTTGGTAGAAGAATGTGGAATAATAGGACGGTACAATCTCCTAGACGAATGTCAAAACCTGTAATAGTGACGCTAACATAATCTAAAGTCAACGACAATGCGACTTCAATGCTAACTCACACTATATAATACATATACCGAGTCTGTAAAGGATACTAACACTATGGCTATTGTGTTAGTAACTGATACCTTTTTTGAAATCGATGAGTACCGGATACTAACACTATGGTTTCCGAGTCGGTACATGATACCAACCTGATGGATATAAATTTATGCTTAAGTTCACCCAAATTGAGAATTACAACAATATCCGAACACCTGTTACTCCAGTTAAACCATACACCCTGGCCTTCATCGATATCAGTTATCACATTTCGCGGTAAGCATGACATCATTCAATTCAATATATTACAGTTAAATACTGTTTGTTGCGAAGAGCTAATACATACTTGCATATATATTAGGTCTTCGCAACAAACAGTATTTAACTGTAATATATTGAATTGAATGATGTCATGCTTACCGCGAAATGTGATAACTGATATCGATGAAAGCCAGAGTGTATGGCTTAACTGGAGTAACAGGTGTTCGGAAATTGTTGTAATTCTCAATTTGGGTGAACTTTAGCATAAATTTATATCCATCAGGTTGGTATCATGTACCGACTCGGAAACCATAGTGTTAGTATCCAGTACTCATCGATTTAAAAAAGGTATCAGTTACTAACACAATAGCCATAGTGTTAGTATCCTTTACAGACTCGGTATATATATATTATATGGTGTGAGTTAACATTGAAGTCGTATTGTCGTTGACTTTAGATTATGTTAGCTTCACTATTACAGGTTTACACATTCGTCTAGGAGATTGTACCGTCCTATTATTCCACATTCCTCTACCGAATATATAGTGGTTAAAGGGCGTAATACCGGCTCCTACTGATGAGTCGCCAGTAAGCACGAAACGAATGTGCATGAGATTATACTTTCCGTTCATGCTGCCTTTAGGTTATCCTTCTGGTCACAACTGAACTAATTTGTTACTAGGTTCGCAAAACCTAATACATACTTGCATATATATTAGTTCTTCGCAACAAACAGTATTTAACTGTAATATATTGAATTGAATGATGTCATGCTTACCGCGACATGTGATAACTGATATCGATGAAGGCCAGAGTGTATGGTTTAACTGGAGTAACAGGTGTTCGGAAATTGTTGTAATTCTCAATTTGGGTGAACTTTAGCATAAATTTATATCCACCAGGTTGGTATCATGTACCGACTCGGAAACCATAGTGTTAGTATCCGGTACTCATCGATTTCAAAAAAGGTATCAGTTACTAACACAATAGCCATAGTGTTAGTATCCTTTACAGACTCGGTATATATATTATATAGTGTGAGTTAGCATTGAAGTCGTATTGTCGTTGACGTTAGATTATGTTAGCTTCACTATTACAGGTTCACACATTCGTCTAGAGAGATTGTACCGTCCCATCACCACATTCTTCACCAAAATATATAGTGGTTAAAGGCGGAATACCGGCTCCTACTGATGGTCGCCAGTAAGCACGACACGAATGTGCATGAGATTATACTTTCCGTCCATGCTGCCTTTGGTTTATCCTTCTGGTCACAACTGAACTAATTTGTTACTAGGTTCGCAAAACCTAATACATACTTGCATATATATTAGTTCTTCGCAACAAACAGTATTTAACTGTAATATATTGAATTGAATGATGTCATGCTTACCGCGAAATGTGATAACTGATATCGATGAGGGCCAGAGTGTATGGTTTAACTGGAGTAACAGGTGTTCGGAAATTGTTGTAATTCTCAATTTGGGTGAATTTAGCATAAATTTATATCCATCAGGTTGGTATCATGTACCGACTCGGAAACCATAGTGTTAGTATCCGGTACTCATCGATTTCAAAAAGGGTATCAGTTACTAACACAATAGCCATAGTGTTAGTATCCTTTACAGACTCGGTATATATATTATATAGTGTGAGTTAGCATTGAAGTCGTATTGTCGTTGACTTTAGATTATGTTAGCTTCACTATTACAGGTTTACACATTCGTCTAGGAGATTGTACCGTCCTATTATTCCACATTCTTCTACCAAATATATAGTGGTTAAAGGGCGTAATACCGGCTCCTACTGATGAGTCGCCAGTAAGCACGAAACGAATGTGCATGAGATTATACTTTCCGTTCATGCTGCCTTTGGTTTATCCTTCTGGTCACAGCTGAACTAATTTGTTACTAGGTTCGCAAAACCTAATACATACTTGCATATATATTAGTTCTTCGCAACAAACAGTATTTAACTGTAATATATTGAATTGAATGATGTCATGCTTACCGCGAAATGTGGTAACTGATATCGATGAAGGCCAGAGTGTATGGTTTAACTGGAGTAACAGGTGTTCGGAAATTGTTGTAATTCTCAATTTGGGTGAACTTTAGCATAAATTTATATCCATCAGGTTGGTATCATGTACCGACTCGGAAACCATAGTGTTAGTATCCGGTACTCATCGATTTCAAAAAAGGTATCAGTTACTAACACAATGGCCATAGTGTTAGTATCCTTTACAGACTCGGTATATATATTATATAGTGTGAGTTAGCATTGAAGTCGCATTGTCGTTGACTTTAGATGATGCTAGCTTCACTATTACAGGTTTACACATTCGTCTAGGAGATTGTACCGTCCTATTATTCCACATTCTTCTACCCAATATATAGTGGTTAAAGGGCGTAATACCGGCTCCTACTGATGAGTCGCCAGTAAGCACGAAACGAATGTGCATGAGATTATACTTTCCGTTCATGCTGCCTCTGGTTTATCCTTCTGGTCACAACTGAACTAATTTGTTACTAGGTTCGCAAAACCAAATACATACTTGCATATATATTAGCTCTTCGCAACAAACAGTATTTAACTGTAATATATTGAATTGAATGATGTCATGCTTACCGCGAAATGTGATAACTGATATCGATGAAAGCCAGTGTGTATGGTTTAACTGGAGTAACAGGTGTTCCGAAATAGTTGTAATTCTCAATATGTAGGTAAATATTAGCATAAATTAAATCCAATAATTTGGTATCATGTACCGACTCGGAAACCATAGTGCTAGTATCCGGTACTCATCGATTTCAAAAAAGGTATCAGTTACTAACACAATGGCCATAGTGTTAGTATCCTTTACAGACTCGGTATATATATTATATAGTGTGAGTTAGCATTGAAGTTGCATTGTCGTTGACTTCAGATCATGTTAGCTTCACTATAACAGGTTTACACATTCGTCTAGGAGATTGTACCGTCCTATTATTCCACATTCTTCTACCAAATATATATGGTGGTTAAAGGGCGTAATACCGGCTCCTACTGATGAGTCGCCAGTAAGCACGAAACGAATGTGCATGAGATTATACTTTCCGTTTATGCTGCCTTTGGTTTATCCTTCTGGTCACAACTGAACTAATTTGTTACTAGGTTCGCAAAACCTAATACATATATGCATATATATTAGCTCTTCGCAACAAACAGTATTTAACTGTAATATATTGAATTGAATGATATCATGCTTACCGCGTAATGTGATAACTGATATCGATGAAGGCCAGAGTGTATGGTTTAACTGGAGTAATAGGTGTTCGGAAATTATTGTAATTCTCAATTTGGGTGAACTTTAGCATAAATTTATATCCATCAGGTTGGTATCATGTACCGGCTCGAAAACCATAGTGTTAGTATCCGGTACTCATCGATTTCAAAAAAGGTATCAGTTACTAACACAATGGCCATAGTGATATTATCCTTTACAGACTCGGTATATATATTATATAGTGTGAGTTAGCATTGAAGTCGTATTGTCGTTGACTTCAGATTATGTTAGCTTCACTATTACAGGTTTGCACATTCGTCTAGGAGATTGTACCGTCCTATTATTCCACATTCTTCTACCAAATATATAGTGGTTAAAGGGCGTAATACCGGCTCCCATTGATGAGTCGCCAGTAAGCACGAAACGAATGTGCATGAGATTATATTTTCCGTTCATGCTGCCTTTGGTTTATCCTTCTGGTCACAACTGAACTAATTTGTTACTAGGTTCGCAAAACCTAATACATACTTGCATATATATTAGTTATTCGCAACAAACAGTATTTAACTGTAATATATTGAATCTAATGATGTCATGCTTACCGCGAAATGTGATAACTGATATCGATGAAGGCCAGAGTGTATGGTTTAACTGAGGTAACAGGTGTTCGGAAATTGTTGTAATTCTCAATTTGGGTGAACTTTAGCATAAATTTATATCCATCAGGTTGGTATCATGTACCGACTCGGAAACCATACTGTTGAGTATACGGTACTCATCGATTTAAAATAGGTATCAGTTACTAACACAATAGCCATAGTGTTAGTATCCTTTACAGTCTCGGTATATATATTATATAGTGTGAGTTAGCATTGAAGTCGTATTGTCGTTGACTTCAGATTATGTTAGCTTCACTATTACAGGTTTACACATTCGTCTAGGAGATTGTAATGTCCTATTATTCCACATTCTTCTACCGAATATATAGTGGTTAAAGGGCGTAATACCGGCTCCTACTGATGAGTCGCCAGTAAGCACGAAACGAATGTGCATGAGATTATACTTTCCGTTCGTGCTGCCTTTGGTTTATCCTTCAGGTCACAACAGAACTAATTTGTTACTAGGTTCGCAAAACCTAATACATACTTGCATATATATTAGTTCTTCGCAACAAAACAGTATTTAACTGCAATATATTGAATTGAATGATGTCATGCTTACCGCGAAATGTGATAACTGATATCGATGAAGGCCAGAGTGTAAGGTTGAACTGGAGTAACAGGTGTTTGGAAATTGTTGTAATTCTCAATTTGGGTGAACTTTAGCATAAATTTATATCCATCAGGTTGGTATCATGTACCGACTCGGAAACCATAGTGTTAGTATCCGGTACCCATCGATTTTAAAAAAGGTATCAGTTACTAACACAATAGCCATAGTGTTAGTATCCTTTACAGACTCGGTATATATATTATATAGTGTGAGTTAGCATTGAAGTCGTATTGTCGTTGACTTTAGATTATGTTAGCCTTCACTATTACAGGTTTACACATTCGTCTAGGAGATTGTAGCGTCCTATTATTCCACATTCTTCTACCGAATATATAGTGGTTAAAGGGCGTAATACCGGCTCCTACTGATGAGTCGCCAGTAAGCACGAAACGAATGTGCATGAGATTATACTTTCCGTTCATGCTGCCTTTGGTTTATCCTTCGGTCACAGCGCCAACCACTTCCTGCTAGTTCGCAAACCTACATACTTTATATATGAAGTTTGCGACAACAAACAATATTTAGCTGTATTATGATTGACTGCTAGCTACCGCGAAATGTGATAACTGATATCGATGAAGGCTAGAGTTTATGGTTTAACTGGAGTAATAGGTGTTCGGAAATTGTTGTAATTCTCAATTTGGGTGAAATTTAGCATAAATTTATATCCATCAGGTTGGTATCATGTACCGACTCGGAAACCATAGGTTTAGTGTCCGCTACCCATCGATTTCAAAAAAGGTATCAGTTACTAACACAATAGCCATAGTGTTAGTATCCTTTACAGACTCGGTATATATATTATATAGTGTGAGTTAGCATTGAAGTCGCATTGTCGTTGACTTTATATTATGTTAGCTTCACTATTACAGGTTTACACATTCGTCTAGGAGATTCTACTGTCCTATTATTCCACATTCTACTACCAAATATATAGTGGTTAAAGGGCGTAATACCGGCTCCTACTGATGAGTCGCCAGTAAGCACGAAACGAATGTGCATGGGATTATACTTTCCGTTCATGCTGCCTTTGGTTTATCCTTCTGGTCACAACTGAACTAATTTGTTACTAGGTTCGCAAAACCTAATACATACTTGCGTATATATTAGTTCTTCGCAACAAACAGTATTTAGCTGTAATATATTGAATTGAATGATGTCATGCTTACCGCGAAATGTGATAACTGATATCGATGAAGGCCAGAGTGTATGGTTTAACCGGAGTAACAGGTGTTCTGAAATTGTTGTAATTCTCAATTTGGGTGAACTTTAGCATAAATTTATATCCATCAGGTTGGTATCATGTACCGAATCGGAAACCATAGTGTTAGTATCCGGTACTCATCGATTTCAAAAAAGGTATCAGTTACTAACACAATGGCCATAGTGTTAGTATCCTTTACAGACTCGGTATATATATTATATAGTGTGAGTTAGCATTGAAGTCGTATTGTCGTTGACTTCAGATTATGTTAGCTTCACTATTACAGGTTTACACATTCGTCTAGGAGATTGTACCGTCCTATTATTCCACATTCTTCTACCAAATATATAGTGGTTAAAGGGCGTAATACCGGCTCCTACTGATGAGTTCGCCAGTAAGCACGAAACGAATGTGCATGAGATTATACTTTCCGTTCATGCTGCCTTTGGTTTATCCTTCTGGTCACAACTGAACTAATTTGTTACTAGGTTCGCAAAACCTAATACATACTTGCATATATATTAGGTCTTCGCAACAAACAGTATTTAACTGTAATATATTGAATTGAATGATGTCATGCTTACTGCGAAATGTGATAACTGATATCGATGAAGGCCAGAGTGTATGGTTTAACTGGAGTAACAGGTGTTCGGAAATTGTTGTAATTCTCAATTTGGGTGAACTTTAGCATAAATTTATATCCATCAGGTTGGTATCATGTACCGACTCGGAAACCATAGTGTTAGTATCCGGTACTCATCGATTTCAAAAAAGGTATCAGTTACTAACACAATAGCCATAGTGTTAGTATCCTTTACAGACTCGGTATATATATTATATAGTGTGAGTTAGCATTGAAGTCGTATTGTCGTTGACTTTAGATTATGTTAGCTTCACTATTACAGGTTTACACATTCGTCTAGGAGATTGTACCGTCCTATTATTCCACATTCTTCTACCGAATATATAGTGGTTAAAGGGCGTAATACCGGCTCCTACTGATGAGTCGCCAGTAAGCACGAAACGAATGTGCATGAGATTATACTTTCCGTTCATGCTGCCTTTGGTTTATCCTTCTGGTCACAACTGAACTAATTTGTTACTAGGTTCGCAAAACCTAATACATACTTGCATATATATTAGTTCTTCGCAACAAACAGTATTTAAC
>JAQBSW010007345.1:0-41446 GCA_029291075.1 Eudiplozoon nipponicum | reverse complement strand
AAATCAAATTTAGATATGCGGCTCTCACCTCTAGCAGTCTCACATACATTGAACTTGACTGGAAATGTCGGCTGCACAATTTCTATGCAGTCACGAACATTAACTGTTTGCAGCTTTCGCCACATATACATATATAGGCAATACAATTGAACAATAATTGATTGCGCGTTATTCCTCTTGCGTCCAATACCTGACATTTTACTGGAAACCAACTTGTTTTTCGACTGCAGAAAATTACAAAACGCCAGAGCGAATTTGAATATTCTCTAAAAATAACGAATAATATTACTTACCTTATTCAACTAAAGCAGATTATTTAACAATAATTGATTGCGCGGGTGGTGGTAACAATACTTTAAATAAAGTTTGCAAGCTTGAAGAAAACACCAATCACATTGTTGTTCGACGACTGGATAAATACAATGGTATTGGTGCTTACTTTAAGCTCGCAAACTTAATTTAAAGTAAAGCTGATTACAACAGACTGCGCCAGCGACTGCCAAATTATAACCGATCATTCCTGTTGATTACTTTAATCAATATCGCGACTTTGATATAAACACCTGACCCATTATGTATATAAATTTGTTAGTATAAACTAAGTATTGTATAGAGTAGAAATGACAATTCATAGAGTAGACCAATTTTGTGCATATTGGGAACCCATCACATACTATCCAGAAATTGCCGTGGACAAGTCTGTTTCGAAATCTAGTTCTCTAACCACTGAACCACCCTATGGCTGTTCCTTTAAGATGAAATCTAGACCACAGGTATCGAATAGTGTCACGCGCCAAAGTGTTGAAATCGATCGTCAAAATAGTTCCATGTTGGAACATTGCCAAAACACGCTTCACACCAGAAAATTATTCAGATCGACATTGGTTATCTTAGAAAAGTCATCTTTTATAAGGTCTTGATACATTCGGATGGTTTTAAAGCGACGTTCGATAAGCTCATACATCTCTGTCTTGAGTCGACAGGACGTATGCGTACCAATAATTTACTTTAGTTACATAATTTCAAATCAGTGTTCAAAGGAGAGAAAAAAGAGACTCCGACGTCGTAGGATTGCAGAATGGCTAATGCATCTCATAGTACTTGAAGACGTCGAATAGTCCGGTGCCACCATAGAACGAATTTACTAACAACTGGCAGATATGCACATTCAGCATAAATTTATCCATTAAAGTCTTTTATGATGCACGTATGCACGATCTTATCATACACATCATCTTAGCTATAAATGCTGGGCTTCCGATAAAATATAAGTAAACTTCAACTAGACTGATATATATACAGAGCAATCATTCTTTCACATTACCGTTAAACCTTAACGAATAGACGACCTCAATGTTATCCATCCCCAAATATTGGCAAAAGATGCAAAATGTTTATGTTCGTGATTGTATAGAAATTGTGCAGCCGAAATTTACAGTCAATTAAAATGTGGGCAAGACAACTAGAGGTGAGAACCACACGTCTTATTTTTCTTTCCATATATATGTATTGCAGTGTTATTCTCGCTAGTCTGGTTGCCGTCATACTCTGTTAATGATCATGGAGGATCGACGGGCGGTTGTTTTCCTATGTGGTTCGACGACTGATTAAATTCAATAGACTAACCAATTTACATTAGTTGGAATATAACTGAAAATTGTGTGCAGTGTATTGTGCGGCAGGATGGCTCAGTGTTTAGAGCACCAGATTCCGAAGCAGACCTACTCAGGTTCCAGTCATGCCCGCGGCAAATTCTGACCAGTATATGATGAGTTCCGAATAAGAACGAAACCGGTCTACTGGATGAATTGCCTTTTCTACACTATACTATTCTTAGTTTGTACTGACATATGTAAGTAATTAATGGGAAAGACCGCAACCTTGATTATAATAATTGTTATCACCTCTCGCGCAACCAATGTTCGTTTACTTATATAAATGTTCGTTTCAATACCACTTCCTGATGTAGAGAGGTGTCTGTTCAGTAATGACAGATTGGGGCTGGTTATTTGGAACTAGTGTGTAAATGGATGCCATATGAGCTCCACCTAAAGAAAAAAAATAGACTAACCAAGTTACATTAGTTAGTATGTAATTAAAAATGTGTGCAGTTTAGTGTGTCGCAGGATGGCTCAGTGGTTAGAGCACAAGATTCGGAAGCAGACCTACCCAGGTTCCAGTCATATCCGCGGCAAATTCTGACCGGTATATGACGAGTTCCGAATAAGGACGAAACCGGTCTACTGGATGAATTGCCTTGTCTACATTATACAATTCTGAGTTTCTACTGACATATGTAAGTAATTAATGGGTCGCGTTTTTATATGAAAACCGCCACCTTGATTATAATAATTGTTATCACTGCCCGCGCATCCAATTTTCGTTTAATTATATAAATATTCATTTCAATACCACTTTCGCATGAAGTGTGGTGTCTGTTCAGTAATGACAGATTGGCGATGGTTAGTTGGAACTTTGGGTCTAAATGAAGGCCAGATGAGCTCCACCAAAAGGAAAAATAGACTAACCAAGTAACATTAGTTAGTGTATAACTGAAAATTGTGTGCCGTACAGTGTACGACAGGATGGCTCAGTGGTTAGAGCACCAGATTCCACAGCAGACGTGCTCAGTTTCGAGTCCTATATGCGGCAAATTCTGGTCAGGAAATGATGATTTCCCAATGAGGACGAAACTGGTCTACTGAATGAATTGCCTTTTCTACACTACACAATTCTTTGTTTATAATGCATATGTAATTAATTAATGGGTCAGGTGTTTATATCAAGACCGCAAACTTGATTATAATAATTGTAATCACCACCCGCGAAACCAATGTTCGTTTAATTATATAACTGTTCATTTCAATACCACTTCCCCATGTAGTGTAGTGTCTGTTCAGTAATGACAGATTGGGGATGGTTAGTTGGAACTTTGGGTCTAAATGGATGCCATATGAGCTCCACCTAAAGGAAAAATTGACTAACCAAGTTACATAAGTTAGTATATAACTGAAAATTGTGTGTAGTGTAGTGTGCGGCAGGATAGCTCAGTGGTTAGAGCACCAGATTCCGAAGCAGACGTGCCCAGGCTCGTATCCTGTCCGCGGGAAATTCTGGCCAGTATTTGATGAGTTCCCAATAAGGACGAAACCGGTCTACTGGATGAATTGCCTTTTCTACACTATACAATTCGTAGTTTATACTGACATATGTAAGTAATTAATGGGTCAGGTGTTTATATCAAGACCGCAACATTGATTATGATAATCGTTATCACCACCCGCGCAACCAATGTTCGTTTAATTATATAAATGTTCATTTCAATACCACTTTCCCATGTAGTGTGGGATCTGTTCAGTAATGACAGATTAGGGATGGTTAGTTGGAACTTTGGGTCTAAATGGATGCCATATGAGCTCCACCTAAAGGAAAAATTGACTAACCGAGTTATATTAGTTAGTATATAACTGAAAATTGTGTGTAGTGTAGTGTGCGGCAGGATAGCTCAGTGGTTAGAGCACCAGATTCCGAAGCAGACGTGCCCAGGTTCGTATCCTGTCCGCGGCAAATTCTGGCCAGTACGTGATGAGTTCCTAATAAGGACAAAACCGGTCTACTGGATGAATTGCCTTTTCTACACTATACAATTCTTAGTTTATACTGACATAAGTAAGTAATTAATGGGTCAGGTGTTTATATCAAGACCACAACCTTGATTATAGTAATTGTTATCACCACCCGCGAAACCAATGTTGGTTTAATTATATAAATGTTCATTTCAATACCATTTCCCCATGTAGTGTGGTGTCTGTTCAGTAATGACAGGTTGGGAATGGTTAGTTGGAACTTTGCGTCTAAATGGATTTCATATGAGCTCCAGCTAATGGAAAATTAGATTAACCAAGCTAAATTAGTTAGTATATAAGTGAAAATTGTGTGCGTGTAGCGTGAGGCAGGATGTTTCAGTGGCTGGCGCACCAGATTCCGAAGCCGACGTTCCCATGTTCGAGTCCTGTGCGCGGGAAATTCTGGCCAGTACTTGATGAGTTTCGAATAAGAACGAAACCGGTCTACTGGATGAATTGCATTTTCTACACTATACAATTCTTACTTTATACTGACATATGCAAGTTATTAATGGGTCAGGTGTTTATATCAAGACCGCAACCTTGATTATAATAATTGTTATCACCACTCGCGCAACCAATGTTCGTTTAATTATGTAAATTTTCATTTCAATACCACTTCCCTATGTATTGTGGTGTCTGTTCAGTAATGACAGATTGGGGATGGTTAGTTGGAACTTTGGGTCTAAATGGTTGCCATATGAGCTCGAACTATAGGAAAAATGGACTAACCGAGTTACATTAGTTAGTATATAACTGAAAATTGTGTGCTGTGTAGTGTGCCGCAGAATGGCTTACTGGCTAGAGCGCCAGATTTCGAAGCAGACGTGCCCAGGTTCGAGTCGTATCCGTAGACTAAAGAAGCGACCCAAAATGTTGTACGAAGGAAAGATGATTCGATAATCGCACTCGGTATTAAAAACAGATTTCGCGTAATGATAAAACGTAAAGTTGAACACAGTTATATCTTTTATAAAATGTACCACTAGAAAAAGTAACACCTGTTGGCAACAGTATTTTGCACAAAAATGAAGGAATTATTTATAGTACATTAACTTATAAATGCTTATTCATTATGACTCAGCAGAGACAATGCTGAGGTCTCTTCGCAATGCCAATTTTTAGCAGTAAAATGTCGCTCGGAAGAAAGTGTAAGCTTGACCGATATCAAAAATCGATTTTGTGATATCGATCAATTTCGCTTGGTCAATTTTTCATTTTTTCCGAACGAAATTGGCCGATATCACAATATCGACTTTTTGATATCGGTCAAGTTTACACCTTTTTCCGAGAGAAATTTTACTACAAAAAATTGGCATTTCGAAGAGACCTCAGCATTTTCTCTGCTGCGTCATAATGATTAAGCATTTTTAAGTTAACGTACTAAAAAGAATTCATTCATTTTTATGCAATATACTGTTACGAACAGACGATCCTTTCTCTCGTGGATACATTTTTTAAAAGATATACATTTATTGAACTTTACGTGGCATTTCAGCAGTACGATTATACTACAAAGTACTAGTAAGTATCTAACTTTTATTCAATGTAATACTTTAAATTAATGTAGCATAATTTGGTGCTCTGCAATTGACATTAAATAAACTTTGTATGTAACCTCACCAATGTAAAATTAAAATTAGAGTTTAGGAGTCACAATTATGCTATGAATTGAGTACTTTTGAATGATCTGTCATTTAAAAAATGTTTTATCGTTGTTTCGACTGTAATAGATATGCTGTATAATAGCTTAAGTTAGGAATGCATAATAATCCTCGATTTATTTCGAAACAATAAATTGCATTGATTTGTTCCTTTTCCTCGACAATTTTTTTCATGCCAGAGGGAGCATTTTGAGATTCTTGCTCACCTTATCAAGTTTGTAATAATGTGAATTGAGCGTTAGTTCCGACACTCCGTATACTATCTGTCATTTGTAGCTGGTTTGTTTTCTTACTGCACCTATGCTTTCCGAATACATCTGTCTATCTGCTCGTTATAACGCAAACATCCATCTTAAACTCTGAGTTTTCTGATTTGCATTTGGAATACCTGTATTAAGCACAACAAGACGAGTTCTTGAAGATCCAATACCATTATCCTCATTGTATTTTATTACGGACTTAATTTGCACCTATATGGCATTTTTATCTATTTATATTTTACTCATCTAGCTGCTGGATTATCCGTGACTCTGACGTCTTTCTGTATAGAATACGTAACATTTTCAACACTTTAATGCATCAAAATCCTGCCGCTATGAATAAATTCAGTATATAAACCTGTATAATTAAATATATCTGTATACATAAAAAGATTCTTTGTATATATTCAAAGAATTGCATAAATTTTCAATATCTTTGATTATTACGGAGAATGTTTTACAAATAGATGTTTTCATCTTAATTTTATTTAATATGTTGTGTGTTTGTGTGTGTGTGTGTGTGCGTGGTTGCAACAAATAGGCTAGTTTATTTGAGTATCAGATGAAAATATCCAATGACTTCGTGCCTTAACAAAACACCGAAGACTAATATAAGCACACTCGTCCATTTCGTTTTTAACAAGTGTTCTGTGTTGAAACCAGCTGTGACCCCTTACAGCGACGTATTTCTTTGTATGGTCGCTTATTAATTTAGGATATCCTCCGCTCGATCGGTTAATGATAACAGTTGCCATTTGAGAAGAAGTAAATTTACTATTTGGCATGAATCAGATAATTAACTTGCAGAATAAAAAAGAGCCTGCGACTATTAACATTAAACACATCCTTTTTTTGAAAGCTGGGCTCAATCAATGATTTCATTTGTTCTGAGGATCTGCTTATTTCCAGAAGAACTGTCACTGCTAAAAGTATTTTCAAAATTAAGAGTGCCAGTAGGCTCTTTATGTTCAAGGCGATTACAAATCGATTCAATTTAAAGAAAGGTATTACAAATACATACGATATATTTGACTGAGAACTAACCTATAGTTAATTTTAGACATTATTGTTCAGCAAGACAGTGGACAAGCACTAATTGGGATCTAAGATTTTCTAAAATGCTGTGTCCAAAATACTAATAATTTAAAGTTCATAAATAATTTGTAACGCTTTGTGTTGAAACCAGCTGTGACCCCTTACAGCGACGCATTTCTTTGTATGGTCGCTTATTAACTTAGGATATCCTCCGCTCGATCGGTAAATGACGACAGTTGCCATTTGAGGAGAGATAAATTTACTTTTTGGCATAAAACAGATAATTAACTCTAAGAAGAAAGTTTTCTCAAAATTAAGAGTGCCAGTCGGCCCTTTATTTTCAAGGCGATTACAAATAGATTAAATTTGAAGAAAACTATTACAAAAAACATGCGATATAGGCAATACAATTTAACAATAATTGTTTGCGCGGGTGGTGGTAACAATTATTTAAATCAAGTTTGCGAGCTTAAAGTAAACACCAATGCCATTGTATTTAACCAGTCGTCGAGTAGTTTTGCTATGTTGTTCGATGATATATATATATATATATATATATATATATATATATTGTATATCATGTCCAGCCACACAAAAGTCAAAAGTGACTAATATTTCACTGCCATATAACCATAAGAAGTGAAAAAAGTATGTAAGTGAATTTAGACAAATTATTAGTGAGATTTACGAGAGAGAGAGAGAGAGAGAGAGACAGAAAGAGACGGAATACCTTGCTACAATGAGTAAATTTATCAGGATAACTCACAGAAATGAGGCAAACTAAACCTCGCCACAACACAATTATGGCCAAGTTAGCATTCGGGCAAGGCGACATCAGCAATACAGCTTCCTTGCGGATTTCACTTTATCTTGCATAAACTAACCAAACCTCGCAGCTAACTTTGCCCTACTAAGAAAAGAAAGTTGCAAAGATGATTCTTCTTGACATCTGCAACAAGATCGCTACTGGGCTCGAATCGATACCATATCGCAAAGGGTTTCTATCAAAGAACTCTGATGCGCAAGAGGACCCCATCCTGACAGACTAGTGGGTCCTATTCTACCCAATTTGGATATAAGTGACTTCAACTGCTTCTGCCATGTCAAAATCTGCCCACCTTGTTTCTTACGCCAATTTGGTGCTGGATGAGAGAACAGAGCTCTACTGGGCAATCGAAATGAGGGCATACGCAAAACGTGACCGAGCCAACGAAGTTTATGGAGCCTTATTTGTTTTTCTAACGACGAGCACTTATTGTCAGATCCAAAAATACGTCTACGAATGGCAACGTTAGTTATTCGTTGTTGATAACAAACATTTGCTATACTTTTTGCGAACCTAGTAACAAATTAGTTCAGTTGTGACCAGAAGGATAAACCAAAGGCAGCTTACTGGCGACTCATCAGTAGGAGCCGGTATTACGCCCTTTAACCACTATATATTTGGTAGAAGAATGTGGAATAATAGGACGGTCAGTTCAGAAAAATTGTAAACTAATCAAATTTGTGCGCTCTGCATAGTACATTTTATTTGTATCTGAGTACATCTCTCACTCTTGGGTGTTAGTTTACGCATCGTTAAGTAAATTGTTAACGGAATGTTCAGGTGAGCAGTATCTTTTTAATATAAATCTATTGATTTTTAATGATTATATGTCTTCATTTTTATGAAAACAATAAGACTGATCAGTAGGAAAATATATAGCACACCAGGCCAAATCAGTCTGAAGCGCTGGGCCGAGTTTGGGGTCTGTTGAATTAAATCTCTAGGAGGAGTTAGACTTGATACTTTTAATCTTAGCATAATAACAATAATAATCAGTTCAAATAGAATATTAGTTATTTGGCTTTCTCAAGCCAATTTACTAAAATAAACTGAATAAACTCCTAAGGTTATTTCCTATTTGTAATTAATTATTTACAAGGAAAATTGCATTTTTTCAGTTTACACATGAGACATTGCTTAGACAATTTTCGTTAACAAACAAATCTTTAAAGTCAGGTCAGAAAAATTGTAAACGAATAGAATTTGTGCGCTCTTTATAGAATATCAGTTATTTGGCTTTCTCGAGGCAAATTACTAACATAAACTGAATTAACTCCTAAGGTCAATTCTTCTTTGTAATTAATTAATTACTATGAAAATTGGATTTTACAGTTGACATAATAGACATTGCTTAGTCCATTTTGTGAAGCAAACAAATCTTTAAATTCAGGTCAGAAAAATTGTAGATGAATCAAATTTGCACGTTCTGCATAGAACAATTTATTTTTGTCTGAGTACATGTCTGTCTCTTGGGTGTTAGTTTATGCATCATTAAGTAATTTGTTTAAGGAATGCTCAGGTGAGCAGTCTTTTCTATATAAGTCAATGTGATTTTTATGATTTTTATCTTCATTTTTTTGAAAATCATAAGACTGATAAATTATAAATGATTTAGCACGCCCGGCGAGATCAGAATGAAGCGCTGGGCCGAGTTTTGCGTCTTTAGAGTTAAAGCTGTGGGAGAAGTTAGGTTTGATTATTTTTGTCTCAGAATAATAATAATAACTAGAATATATATTTCCTGAAGAAAACGTGGGTGTGGCTTGAAGTGGCCAAACTCGGTCCTCCCCAGGGTGGCTGCTGTGGTAATCGGGCTTATTGCTAGAGTGCTGCAATGAGGTTCCTAGGTTACTTGATGTTGTTTTTAGGGTCCCCAATATGGTAGCTTACTATATATATATATATATATATATATATATATATATATATATATATATATATATATATATATATATATATATATATATATATATATACCTTTCAGACTGTCATCTTCCTGTCTCGATAGCCATTCGTAAAGAGGGGGGTTTTCGTACTCGCAAGTAGGCTGAATATTAACATATTTAAGCATAGCATATGTATCGACATCTCCTTTTTTGATTATGAAAGTATCATCTATTAACTTCAGATATATATGGCATTATTTTAGTAGCCCGGATTTATCCAGATAGAATATAAATTCATGAGCTAGGTGACGTCCTAACAAACCTCCCAAATTCACTTCATCTACTTGCGTAATTTATTGATCAATGAAGTTGAAATGAACATTTTTAGTCCACATACTGATCTCGAAATAGGGATGCAACCGGTCTACTGGAAGAATTGCCTATTCTTTACTATAGATTACTTATTTTTAACTGAGAAATGTACACACTTTAGGATTAAGATTCAATGGTCAGTCAGGTTTAAACTCTGCCATCCATGAATTTATGCGTATATATATACGCTCTTAGAATATTAAGCAAATGTAGTTTTTGTACGTATATTTTCGCATTATTTAATGGATATTTTGTATTTTTTTCATTTTTGTCTGCTGAAGAACTCTATAAGACACACCTTGTCCTTAAACAGACATTTCGAGAATGTTCCACACAAGAAGGGTGAACGCAGGAAAGGTGGATATTGGCGTGTACGCGCAAGTGATTTCGACTGGATGCAATCACATTTAGCAAAATTTCAATCCCCCGGCCATACTCAGGTTGTCGCACCTAAGCCTACTTCCTTACCTAAACAGAGAAAAACACAGAAACATCAAGAAAGTAAAATGCAAAACCAAATAGATGAGCAACAGGAACAACATGATCATAGAATACAAGATCAACGAGAGCAAGAACAGCATCAGTATCAAAATGAAGAACATCAACAGAACCAGATAATAACAAACCAAGAATGTAGTAAATATGCTGATCTGGTGCACATTGAACCAGAAGCAACATTCTCGTCTCCTGGAGAGGTAAATAATTGTCCATATGACCTTTTGATTTGAAATAAATTTGCTGCAAAATATTTTGTGTGGAAAATTGGTGATGAATTTATGCATATGAAGACTATCATTGCGATACAAAATATAAAGACTGCCATTGTAGATTTTTCTTCAATAATCTTTTGTAATACGCTTTTTAATCAACCTCTCCGACAGGCTACTATGGCATCAACGGGAAATGCCCAGGAACACAGGAGTATAAAGTCAGCTAACTTTTGTTGTCGATAACAGTCCATTAAGGCAAACCCATTGCGTTTGTTGGTGCACTGACTCAGTATACAAATTAAATATCCTTCTCACGAGATTTTAAATTTTTAAGGCAAACAGAAGCTATCTGAATCTCCGATACCTATGTTTGTCACCTGACTGTCATCTTGTCACTGTGGAATATTCTTTATTGGATCGACAATATATTTCTTTCTCGCAATTATATACATTGTACCTAAAACTGCCTTTGTCATTGAGCGAGATTTTTATGAATAGGCCCAATTTATTCATACGCATTTACTGTATAAGAAATCAAGAAATCTGATGGTATTCATTTCCTTAAACTATTGCACAGTGTATTAACGAAAACATAAATTTTCGCTCTCACGACCTAAGTTTAGTTAAATTTGCTTAACCAACAACAGCTTTGCATATAGAGTAATAAGTTTAGAATAATTTAAATTGTGTACTTCCCTTGTCTGCTTATGCAGAATACACTATTTGTACTTTGCAATGTGCGCAGTTTAAAGCCTTTCATTTGGAAATGCAACTAACCTCTTACAAAGTAATTAATCTTGCATTCGAAAGCCAGGAGACGTCTTTGCTGCCTTAACGACTAATCAAATGCTTAAAACGGCTCAAACGGCAGTGTTGTATTTCGCTATTGGTTACGGCACAGTAAAGCTGAATATTTAGTTAATATCCTTTATCGAATTTCCAATTTTTAATAGGCTTAAACAAGGTACATACTTTTCAATGTTTACGTTTAGATTACGGTGCATTATGTATAAAAGAAGATAAATAATTTTTTCTACATATTTTTTTAGATTTAATGGCATTTGCATTTTGAATATTAAATGTATGAGATGTTACTTAATGCTATAAATGTTCGCTGTAAATCTATTTTTCCACTGGATCTTAATAAATGTGATAAACATGACTACTCGATTACATTCCAGGGTTTCTACCTAGTATGGTTCTGGTTTGAGTTCATGTCATTCAATAGATAATTATTCGTATTTTGTTAAATCACGAAATCACCAATAAATATCATGAATTTTAAAATTTATGAATACATTTTTATTACTGTGTTTCAGATGTATGCACCTTATGCGCTTTACAATTACCCTCATGACAACGAATTTATGGTTCGAATTAAATCTAACAATACTTCCGATTCGATTGACCATTCGCAACTCAATTTTCACAACCAAATAGACCTAGCACAATCATCTGAGCTTTATGTTGGTTTTGACTGGATAAATAACGATACTGTGCCTACTGCAACTAATCTTGTGACAGGTAACCCAAGAGAGGAGCAAAAAAGTTATCATTTACTGGGCCCGCCAACTGTTGACACATTTCTCAATGACAGCGAATACCGGACACTTGGTCAGGACATGTATGGGCAGGTGGCTAGTACCGACTCGTTTTCCATTCTGGAACCAGTAACTTCCTGTAGTCATTCAGATATCAATGACAAAGAATTTATGGTTCGGATAAAATGTGATAATACTTCCGATTCGATTGACCATTCCAAACTCAATTTTCACAACCAAATAGAGCGAGCACAATCATCTGAGCTTTATGTTGGTTTTGACTGGATAAATAACGATACTGTGCCTACTGCAACTGATCTTGTGACTGGTAACCCAAGAGAGGAGCAAAAAAGTTATCATTTACTGGGCCCGCCAACTGTTGAAACATTTCTCAATGACAGCGAATACCGGACACTTGGTCAGGACATGTACGGACAGGTTGCTAGTACCGACTCGTTTTCCATTCTTGAACCAGTAACTTCTTTTAGTCATTCAGATATCAATGGATTTTTAGATGTATCAGCGGTCACTGATATGCAAAATAACGACAACGCATCTCCTACCTACTTTAGCCCCTACTGGCTTTTAATTTAATCCTTTATTTGAACTATGTCTTCTTGAAAGAATGAGATTTCTAATGGTTTGCCAGCAGTTATGTGGAGAGACAAAGCAAGAATTTTGAAGAAATTAGAAAATGATATTATCTTTTTTTCTTTTTCGTCCAACGTAACTTTGTCAAAATAAAACGGTTGTTTTCATCAACTTCTAATGACTATTGTTAAATCGTTCACTTTTTACCGTACATTATATTTGTATGCATATGTATATTCATATATATAATTCTCTTAGTGCTTATATAAATATTGCAACATTGTTTGTTTTTGTTTTTTCCGAATTAAAGTTAATAATTTCAAAATGGTGATTTTATTAAAAAAAATTCTTCAGATATAACACAAGCCGAAAGAAAAATTTTAAAGTTTTTGTATTAGTGACAAGTAGACGATAATAATATAAAGTTCAATGTATGCGAGACTGCTAGAGGTGAGAGCCGCATATCTAAATTTGATTTACATATATATTCAATGCGGTTTGATCCTCGATAGTCAGTTTGCCGTCGTACTCTGATGATGATCATGGAAGGTCGAAACGCGTCAGTGCGTTGCCGCTGGCGGTAGTTTTGTTATGTTGTTCGACGACTGGTTAAATACAATGGGATTGGTGTTTACTTCAAGCTCGCAAACTTGATTTAAAGAATTGTTACCACCACTCGCGCAAACAATTATTGTTAAATTGTATTGCCTAGACGTCTGTTACTTAAGTTTCCTTCAGCACCCGCCACTTGCCGTTCGCGTCTGACACGCTTGCTCTCGTTGAATCAAACACATTTAGCAATAAGTTACTGCACAATTCCACCAAACTTGGAGGTTCAGAGGAAACGGAATGATAGCTGTCCAGTTTAGAGCCGCAATATGCTGAAATGTACGCTTTAGAGACCTACAATATATTGAACTAAATTATGTCCTCAAATTTAATATTGGCCTCCATTTTGATCGCACTTAAATATACTTTCCTTTACTTTACTGCGGCTGACTCCTTTTGGATGATAAGCCGGCTCCAATGACATGTCATGGAGTTTCTTGTGAATTTGGTACAAGTGGTGTCCTCTCACCACTCGGCTTTTTGATCGAGGACGCACCTCTAGCCTTTGCACATCCAAGCGCAGTCTGCAAGGCAGCAGTAAGTTGTATGGTTGCCGGTAGCTGTTGAGAGCTCATTCGCAATTCGGAAGTACGGGGTACTGTCCAGGAGTCCATGTAATCCTGTGGCTGTTGAACCTTTTTGTGGCGGGGAACAGACGCCGAGTCATGTTGACGTGGTCGGGCTCATGTGGTATTTTATATGAGATCCGATTGCCGGTCGGAAATCCACCACGCCCTGGTGACACCACCGCCATAGCCCTGTTAGCCCATGTACGATCGGCCATCGAGACATGGTTGACACCGTCGTACCACGTTGAGGAGGGTTAAAACAAAGCCATAACCATATCAATTAGTAGTAACCAAAATTGGAGCTACAATAAAACCAGTTAATGCTTTTTGATGTGTACATGTTGTATATTGTTAAACAATCAATGATTGCGCGGATGCTGGTACAATCCAATTGTATATAACCAGTCGTCAATCAAGCACTTAAATATATACTTAATTAATCTAGTAACAGGCGAAGGACTATGTACTTCTTACACCATACACTGCACCCAAATATATAGCCTGGAAGGAGATTAGATCTAAAGTTGAATAAACCTCATATCCCATTATGTCTCGGAGCAGAGTACTCCTGGTTTGTGCGTGAACACGTTTGGCAAAATGTATTTCGTTTCCATGTATGCATGAAGCTTTTTATAATGGCAGAATTGGATTATGTTAAAATTGCTAATATACACGAAGCATTACATAACTTGGCAAATGCTGCTCATTCACAAGATTATTATTATTTGTAGTAGTAGTAGTAGTATGCCAGCAGTTATGTGGAGAGACAAAGCAAGAATTTTGAAGAAATTAGAAAATGACATTATCTTTTTTTCTTTTTCGTCCAACGTAACTTTGTCAAAATAACACTGTTGTTTTCATCAACTTCTAATGACTATTGTTATATCGTTCACTTTTTAACGTACAGTTTATTTGTATGCATATGTATATTCATATATATAATTCTCTTTGTGTTTATATAAATATTGCAACATTGTTTGTTGGTTTTTCCGAATTAAAGTTAATAATTTCAAAATGGTGATTTTAATAATAAACATTTTAGATATAACACAAGCCGAAAGAAAGTTTTTAAAGTTTTTGTATTAGTGGCAAGTAGACGATAATAATATAAAGTACTCGGCATGAAAGCCAAAAAATGTAAGATGCTTTAGAGTTTTATAATAAAATTTCGTTTTAATCCTCGTTACTCATTTCGACGCCAAACTTTCATGATTACCATCATCGGCCAAAAAACGTCAGTACGGGTGACTGGCGGTAGTTTCGCGATGTTTATTGAGTTACTAAAAAGTTGGGCAGGGTGTTTATCTCAAGCTTACTAACTTTATATAAATAATTGTTGCGTCCACGTGTATACTCAATGGATGTCTAAATGTATTATTTAAAAACTACTACCAAGCGGCGTTACTAAAATTGTCTTGATTGGGCCTCATTAAAATATGCATATGAAATACTTATTTTCTATGGCAATTTAACAATCGAATATTTGACGCTTATAATCAAAATTACGATTAGTTTTCTTCGTCTACATTTTTAATAACCGTAACAAATAATCTTGAATATTTTTTAAAAATTTCCACCTCTAAAGCTAGGTGGCTATTGTTGCAAAATCAAATTTCAATATTTGTGAAGATATATTAATAATAAATTTATAAAATTATTTAGCATTTCAGCGTGATGATTTCTATTAGTTAAAAAAATCAAAATTTTTAAAGAGCCATGTAATTAGTTCTATATATTATTAACAAATAATCACTATGTATTGGTGTTCTGGAGTAATAGGCACTCAGAATTCGTTTTAAATCTCAATTGAGATGAAACTTTGCCCATCACGAAAATGTTTTATAAAGGAGATTATATCGTCCAATTTTTCTACATTCCTCCTCAAATAAATAGTTGGTATAGGGCGTAATACACGCTCCCGTTGGGTAGTCGCCATTAAACAATAAACGCATGTGTACATGAGATTATACCTCGTGCATCAAACAATTTTTACTTGATCACAGATGTTCATAGAAAGTCGAAACGTATTAGTACAAGTGACTAACAGCCGATTTGTTATGCTGATCGACGAATTATTAAACCGAATAGGATTTGTGTTTACTCAAACTTGCAAACCTGTCTGAATCACAGGAGTGCTAACATTGTAAGATTTCCAATTACATAATCACTAACAGTTTCACAAAGATCCGATTTATCACAATTTCCATTTCCTTATTGTCTTCGATCGGGCTGGGTTTGTGATTGTCCCAATGGAAATGCGGTTCTATCACATCTTTGTGTACTGGCGACTTTTCGATGCCAATTTTCCAGCATCATCCTCAAGCAACTATAAACAGTACAATACTTACAATTGCAGATTTAAGCAAATGTGGTAACCTCGTTCTGAAACCGTTCTATTTATATTTGATTTTATTGATTCACCAATGATTTTAAACAGAATTTGCCTCAGTAACTAAACTGAATATATGCATATGTCTAGCGCACATGAGAACCCTCATCCAACAATTAAATCTACATCTTTGCAAATGGCAGATCAATCCTTACCTCCTTATAATTTCAGCTATCTCAAATTCCCGGTATACATAATCGCATCTCGTTTGCCGAATGTTGTAGGGAAGAGAGAAAGTATCGAACATTTTTGTTATAACTGTACTGTTACTATGTCACGGTAATCAAAGTTAAAAATTCAAAAGGGATAAAGCAAAATACTTGAATGTCAAATACTGTGATTTATTTTAAGCCGGGAACTCTAATGCATACAAAAGCGTATGAGATAGTGCGCACCTAGTAACAAATTAGTACAAATATGGTGCAGCAAGTTATCTAGGAGGAAAGAGAGTGAACGTCAGAGCGACGCTTAGGCTAAAAATAGAGGAGGGAGAATGGACAATCTAATGGCTTTTTAAAAAAAGTAATAGTAAGCACAATGCGAAGTTAAGCAAATCCTATAAATAATTGCATAAGAATATATTCTCATATAACTAAAATAAATCATTGTATCTATGTACATATATATGTTAATTTAATATCGTAACACCCTTATATATATATATATATATATATATATATATATATATATATATATATATATATATATATAAAGACAATTCATAGCTGTTAACCATGAATATTTTCTATGATTCTTATTTATTTATTACGTTAGTCACACCTTACATAAATATATAAAATATATATCAATATAAACAAAAACATACATATAAATATAAGCAATTGTGTGAGACCAATATCTCTAATCCTAAATTATATATATATTATTTATAATAATTTTTTGCTTCCCTTTTCTTTCTTCTTCCTGTTTATTTGATAATTTCAACAAATTATTTATTTATTCGCACCTTATATAAATATATGAAATACATATAAATATGAATAAAAACATATATATAAATATAAGTATCAGTGTGAGTCAGATGTCTTTTATATATATAATTCTAATTAGGAAGAATAAGCACATTAAAAACAAAGTAAATAAAGGCCATTTATTTCGTGAATACTAAACATCACTCTACAATCATTCATTTATATACATTCTGGGTTTTCAATTAATTATGCTAGTTGTAATAAATCTGACTCGCTTTTACTTCTATTTCTTGTTTTGGCTGGTTGGTAAGTGAGTATACGTTTGTGTTTTTGTGTGTGCCTGTTTGCATTTAAAGTTCATTCTCGCTGTATTGCAAAGTGATGTCTGAGATCTGGTCATAATTGTTTTGATGTCTTTAGAATTAACCATTTGTACGCATTGTTCGATAAAACAACAAGCACCTGACCTTAATATTCAAAAGTTTCATCAACGTGATATTCTAATCGACTGGTCAAGAATAACAAAATTCAACAACAATTCACTAGTATCCAGGCAAGACCAAACAGGCCTTCGACTATAATCAACAAACATTCAATCGGATTGGCAACAAACTGAAGAGGAGATAACAGATGCGCATACGGTGAAAGAAGTTTCCAAACAAAACGATGCAAAAGACGCTCCAAGTGGAGGGAGGAAGGACCATGACGCATTCGTATGTGTATGAATGATAATTGCATGCTGTGCGCTGCCGTTTGATCCTCATTGAATTGGAAATGACCTTGGGGTACCTGCACCGCTAACATTCATCGGCCTTCGGGCAGCACGCCTTTTTGCCAAAATCCCTGTTTATGATCAAGCACGGCATACCGTTTGCCTCCCGCTAGCTAGAGCGGGCATGGGATACGGGTCAGGTTTAGTCACTGAGTTTAATTTCCGGAAATCAGCCGCCGGTCGGAGCGAACCATTCTTTTTTCGTAGCGTAAACCATCGTTGCTCAAAAACAAGATGAAGACGGTTCAAGAACGCCGGCTTCTTTCTTTTCTTGGATTGCTCGAGTCGCTGCTGCCAATTTCTTTGGAGGAGTACCATATACTTTTGATGGTTCGCAACCTTCATTTTGTTCTAGCCATAGTTTAAACTGGTTGACCGTCAGACCTGGACACTCGCTGCAATCGGACATTTGGAATATAATGTAATATTGGGGTTGAAGGTTCTTCCACCACACGGAAAGTTAGCTGGTCATATCCTGCAACTTAGTATTACATATAGACTTTATTGAATTAATGCTTTCAGGACTCGATATGCATATACGCTTATTTTGACAGTCTATCGTCTTAACTCATTTTATAATGAAATCAAGTCCCAACAAGGGTGCTTGCGTATTCGCTACAACAAAAGACATATGATAGATATTTTCATTTATTAACAATTTCGTGTCCCATTCGCCCGCACCCAACATCGATGTGCCCGATGCCTGACATCACCTTGCTCTCGTAGATTTTACGTTGTTTAATAACCAAGCTAATGGTAATACCGACACATCAGCTGCAGTATTCAATTGCATTATTACTGGCTGTCCGTTGAAGAGTTCAAAATATTTTACTTTAATTAAAATCCTTACATTTGGCCATCTGATTCGGAACACTTGTTAGGTTATTCTGCTGGTCTTCACTTGATCTACCCCTCGGAGCCTCCAGAGGATTAATATTTTTGCACTGATCTCGACTACCTTTATTTGTGATATTGTGGACCCTATTTCTCCATTGAACTGGCCGTACTTTAGGAGCAATATACTGGATTGCTGTCGCGTAGACGACGTATTCGTCGAAGCTGGTGTCCTAATATATTGACTTTGCTTCCAGGCCACTGGCTGTTGTCGTCTGTCGCGGACTTGCTGATTCTGCCGCGAAGAATTCGAATAAGGTATGTCGCTCCTACCAGATGTTGTAACCGGACCCATGCGTGGAGTAGGAGCTGCTATTTTCCTTGTCATCATGACCGAACTTTGAAGAGCCTGAAGTCTTTCAACCAGGCCTCCCTGAGCGCTGGATATTGCACCGTATCTGGTAGTATTCAGAAGCATAAACATGATGGCCTCATGCGGTTGCGACCCGGATAAAGACTCAGTTGGCTTGGAGAACCACAGTTTGATACGTGCCATGGTATCGAGGGGCATCTCACCCAGTAATGGTTTGAGATGGTACAATTCCGATAACACCTCCTGAGGCTTTGCTCGGAAGTGATCCAACACTCGTCTTTTATATTATTCATACGTGAGGTCGACCAGCGATTCCAATTGGACTGCTACTGCCCGGTCAACTAACTCCTGGACAGCCACACGCACCGTAGGTTCTTATAATGAAAATTCTTGGGCTCGAACTGATGCTTCAAATATTTCAAACCACAACTGTGACCCAATTGTGACAACATGGGCTTAAATTCTTATGATGTTTGAAAAAACTCGTCGATTCGGCTTAAAACGCCGGCACATTTCTTTCTGATTCCTCTTCGGTGAGGTCGCCATTGTTGTGTCCACCAATATTGGCTGGGCCGTGCATGCGGATTCCCTCGGTATTTTGCCTAATTCTGTAGTTAAATTGTTAATTTGTGCATTCAGTCCTTGAATCAACATTTCGAACACATCAGAAGTCATAGGTAAAGATAACACATGCTTTATTTTTAATCAAGTATATATAGTATTTTGTTCGGATAAAGAGAGTCGATTTAGTCAGCCTGGACAATTAATTGTATCAATTATTAAAAAGGGAATTAAACAGAAACAGGCGTTTTACGAGCCAGAAAAGAAAACCGTCTACCTGAACATCCCATTTAAGGTGGATGCAGCTTCCCGAAAATCACAAAAGGAAACTGAAGCGGCATTAACACGCACATTTAATGCGGCTAATCTACGAGTGTGATTTAGGGTAACACACTTGCCTTTACCAGCAATCAAAGAGAAATAACCGTTAATGTCGACATCGAATATTATTTACCAATACACATTCGCAAGTTGTCGATCAACTTACGAAGCCGATCGACCAGACGTTTAATTACTCGAATGATGGAACATTGTAAATTTAACGCCTGTTTTAAATCAAATGGTGAATACACGTCTGCAATTGTGCAAACATCGAACGTATGTTCTCAAGACGTAGCATTCAAAATAATTACTAAATGCAATAACAAAAGGGAGCTAGCCACATACGAAGCCTTATGGATAAACAAATTGCAGCCGGATTTATGCAAGCAGAAAAAGCATGTTCAGGCATTGAGCTTGAACTGGATGTGACGCACGAAATTGATTGTTTTCTGTTATTTCACACACTCTCTCTCTGTTTTTACATATTTCTACCTTTTTACCTGATTATCGGTTTGCGATCCGATTTGTTTTCACCTGCTGTCTGCGGATGCAAACAAATCGGATCACAAACCGATAATCAGGTTAATGATCTATTTCTTGTTTCGCGCAACGTGTTTCTTTTAAATTATATTTCTATCTTGTTTTAACTTCCATTTTATATATAAAAATATGTTCATTAGTAGATACCTGACGGTATAATGGGAAAGAAGCGTTTCTTGTAACTGATAAAATATCTTTTTGATTTTGCACATAGGAAGGGTACAATGAATTTTATTAAAGCTCGTTCTTCAAAAGAATATATATGGCGATAATTGAAGAACATTAATGTTTGTGATTGCATAGAAATTGTGCAGCTGACATTTCCAGTCAAGTACAATATACGCGAGACTACTAGACGCAAGAGCCGCATATCTGACTTCGCTTTCCATGTGACTTCAAATCGCATGTATTCTCCAGCAAGGATAGAGTAACAGATAGAGTCTCAGACACCAAAGCAATTGATGCAATATTTAGTTTATTCTGATAAAATGTATTTAGAAAATATCAAGCTATAAATGGTGAAATGGCACTTTTTCTTACCTTATTAAATGGCAAATTCAGTTAAACTCTTGCTGCAACAATATATACGAGAAAAGGTGATATAAGCGTCATCTTCCTATTATCTGCCAACATTTCTTCGGCCTTTCTGCTGTCAGCACAAATGAATTAACACCTTTTCCACTAAATTTCAGCGAATTCTTTATATTATTAATAAACCCCACTTTTTATTCAGAGATTTTTCTCATTTTTATTCTATGAAATGCTAGTACTTTTCCATTAAGAGAACGGTACAACAGAGGAAGATTGTTTCTTTTTTTTACAACTGCAGGGATTTCCTTTGTCAAAAATCATCTCTTTTTAACTTTTACTATTGTTTTTATTTACATACAATCTGTCGACTTGCTAAAAACACCAAATAAATTGAATTTCACCAGTCGCACAAACATAGTTACACTATTTCCCGATTAACTTGTGGTTTTGTGAATCTTTCTGCTTCCATTACCTTGATCTGTTAATTTCCTTAATGGGGAGATATTTGTTTGCATTGAGACATCACAGTAAAAGCAATTTATGTATTTTGTCGCCAAACTTACTAACTTCCAAGGATGAACTGGCTTCAAATGTGATCGGGCAGTAGGGTAAAATTTGTATCAGATAATACAATTAAACAGTCAATGTTTTCGCGGGAGGTGTTAAGAATTATTTAAATCGTGTTTGCGAGCTTTACATAAACACCAATCCCATTTTATATTTGACCAGTCTTCGGACAACATGGCAAAACTACCGGCCTTCACACGTACCTAGTACGTGTGAATATGTGTGAATGATTGGTTAGTTTTGCATATTACATATACATGCAAAAGTTGCAGAATATTCATGTTCCTTTTCGTTGACAAATTTTGCCGCCGACATTTAAAGTCAAGGGCTATAAACACGAGGTTACAAAATTCGAGAGTTGATTAAATTTTCCACCTTCGATTTATATGCATTGCCGATTAAACCTCGCCACACTTTTCCTCAACGTGCTCTGATGACGATCGTGGAATTTTAAAACGCGAAAGATTTTCTAAATGACTGTAGTTTTGCAATGCCGTGTGAATGCTTCGCTTTAATTAAATTTTTTTTGCACGAAGCTCGCTACCTTGAATTGAATAATCGTTATTACGATCTGCGCGAACATTCATTGACTGAAGTGTGTGCACGAGACCACAGAATGTGGTGAGTTTAAGTTCAAAATTATGAAAATACTGGAACTATTAATTTGCACATACGACAGAGTTCATTCTAAACGTCGGAATGCTCACAGAGCCGTGTTTGTTTATGAACTAATTCTGCGTCGAAATTTCCAGCCAATATCAGTCCCGATTGACGGAAGCTTTCATTGCTATAAGGTAAGGTTGCATTTATAAATTGTCGAGGTTGAACAAAAGCTGGCCAAATGGAGCCAGCTGATACTCTCAGGGATCTTAGAGTAAGGTAGTCCTTCATAGCGTGAGTAACAACAGAAATCAGGGGCACGCAGTGAATTATCTGCAAGAGTACCCTGAACACTAGAACGTTTTCTCATCAAATTGCTTCAGACAAAGAAAGTGACTTTCGTAGTAAAGTCGGTTTAGAACGGAAGCTGAATGGATGATGCTTCATCTGTTATCTTTTATCATAAGATGCTGTCGGGCTTCAGTTTGACCTTTCTTGATAATACCTAGTGAGGTCGTAATTGAAAGATTTCAAGCTAGTTATTGCTAATTTTTCTGTGCATTATTAGGAAATATGACGTAGCTTATTGACGGAAACACCTTTTAGATGAACATTAAGGTTATAAGCACAATCTGTGTCAGAACCTATGTCTTTCTAACGGAATGCGGATATTCCTGTTTCGTCTGTGTCCAATCAGTCGACGAAAAATTATTCATATCTCCGTGTAAGATCTTACTATGCGCAATTATATATTGCTATGAATGAAGGATGCACTATTTCGTTTCAATGTAATTATTCATGAACTGGTTGATAGTATGGTAATGGGAAAACCCCTACCCCCAATGTTGACAGAGATTTCCCTAGCCTAGCATGAGAATACATCATTAAAGTTCGAAATATATAAATATGCACACTTCATACGGTATGGTAATAATATTTTCCTCATTTTGAAAAAAAGATCGCAATCAAACATACTGCCTTAAAATTTCCAATTCCAATGCATAAAAATATCAGTTTCGCGTCAGATTAAGAGGAAGATGATTGCCTGTCTGCCATATATGTATTACAAAGACAAAATGCAGATGGTAACTTTAATAGAACATTTTGCCATAACCCAACCTGGCGTTTCGTTTATTTTCAATATTAATAATCAGCAGTTCGTGGCCGTTTTCGAGAACTGAATGATTGGTCCGTCCAGATTTAAAAGCGAAGAAAATTTCAAACTGAAAATCGATATAATATCTAATGACTTTCTTTGAAAATTGAGTGCGCCAGATATTAAATGGTGTAGTAAAAAAACACGTTTATAAGGTCAGAAAAGAAAGCAATTTACATAAACATCGCAAATAATAGGTCGCTTTATCTCGCACCTAAAAATGAAAGATGAAGCAACATTTACTAGGTAAACAAATTAGAGAATGATTTTGAAAGTACAAATAACACCAGAGCACCTTAAAATGATCAAAATTCAAGATTTTACCAACTAAAGCATGCTATCAATTCTCCCGAACAAGAAAAATGCGGCCAAATCCACTACAATTATTATAATCAAGGTTGCGGTCTTGATATAAACACTTGACCCATTAATTACTCACATATGTCAGAATAAACTAAGCATTGTATAGTGTAGAAAAGGCAATTCATCCAGTAGACCGGTTTTGTCCTTATTAGGAACTCATCATGTACTGGCCACAATTTGCCGCGGACAGGACTCGAACCTGAGCACGTCTTCTTCGGAATCTGGTGCTCTAAACACTAAGCCATCCTGACGCACTTTAAAATTTGTCGCGGACAGGACTCGAACCTGGGCACATCTGCTTCGGAATCTGATGCTCTAACCACTGAACCATCCTGCCGCACACTACACTACAAACAATTTTCAGTTATATACTAACTAATATAACTTGGTTAGTCTATTTTTCCTGTAGGTGGAGATCATATGGCATCCATTCAGACCCAAAGTTCCAACTAACCATCCCCCATTTGTCATTACTGAACATAAACCACACTACATGGGAAAGTAGTATTGAAATGAACATTTATATAATTAAACAAACAAGATTTCGGTCTTGATATACACACCTGACCCATTAATTACTTACATATGTCAGTATAAACTAAGAATTCTATAGTGTAGAAAAGGCAATTCATCCAGTAGACCGGTTTCGTCCTTATTGGGAACTCGTCATGTACTGGCCAGAATTTGCCGTGGACAGGATTCGAACCTGGGCACGTCTGCTTCGGAATCTGGTGCTTTAACCACTGAGCCATTCTGTCCGCGGCAAATTCTAGCCAGTACATGATGAGTTCCCAATAAGGACGAAACCGGTCTACTGGATGAATTGCCTTTTTACACTATAAAATTCTTGGTTTATACTGACATATGTAAGTAATTAATGGGTCAGGTGTTTATATCAAGACCGCAACCTTGATTATAATAATTGTTATTACCAACCGCGCAACCAATGTTCGTTTAAATCCACTACAAATAGCACGGTTGTGCGGTGAACCTAAACGGAGTATAATGTATGCAATGTACATATTTTACTTAATTTAAATTATCTTCTAGTTTAAAGTTTCTGCTAGTTTGTCTTTCAATATTTTCAGATGTTATTTTGAAGACAATCCAAGAGAAAATGAAAATGTATCAATTCTTGTATTTGAGAAAATTTACTTCCATCTATGTACATAAAAGTGTTACTATGAAATATGTTTATAAAAACTCCCGTGTAATAATTGATTATTCATTTATACAACTTGTTGAAATGTGAAGGCAGCTGTAAGAAGTTAATGATCGTAACTGAACAAATCAAGATGCCGTTATTTCTAGCCATGTGCAATGCATGCGTGGTGAGAACCGTATATCCTATTGTGCTTTCTTTGACCAGAGGGCTCCGATGATAAGCACGAAAGTTAAAAACACGTCAGTAAGTGTGAATGACGGTTTTTTGCAACTTAATACAAGAGTTTGGATAAAATGCTAATTTATTTTATATCAAACTCTGTACTTGAAACAATGACTGTGTGCACCATCCATGCATGAATTGAATGTTCAAATTTATATGGTATGTCTATACTATGAAAGATATAAACTTTTTAAGTTCCTGACTGAACTTTATTTTCATGCAAACATCCAATGACACTGATAATACTTTAATCCTCTTAACCTAAATTGCAATTCCTTTGGCAATTCATAGTTGATTATCGAATGTGGAGCTATCAATTTAAACCACATCGGATCGATCTATGCTAACATCTGCACCCGTGTCTATTACGAATTTTAAAGCACTTATTCTATCCGCTATGACGAACTTATTGTTGCTATAGCCTGCAACCTCTTCAAAATTACTATTCAGCCGAAATCTAACAGATTTACGGACTGAATTGTTGCGCATTTATTCCATCGAAGCTTGCGAACCTAACTTTTATGATTTTAGGATGCCTCCAATATGCACTACTTGGAACCTAGCTCGCGCAACCCCCTAAGGCCCCTTATAGCTGCGAATGAAATGGTTGCCGGCAACTTCCATAGTTCCACAGGACGAATACTTTCTTTCTATCGGGGACCACCCTATCGTGTAATCATGCATGCTTCGCCATGACACTTGCCAAACTCGGCATATTTACGATGCCAAAAGCACCACCTGCGTGGTCCTTGAACACCCTCACGCGATTCGCCTTCCCGAAGTTTGAAAGCATTCCTTTGACACCGAGAATTTTCCCTACTTCTGTTTAAAATTTCCATCTTGGCTATCAACTCACTTCCCGTCGGAGGGTACTTATAAAATTCTCTTAGGTCAAGAGTCACTCTGAGATATGTCTGAGATGCTTCTCAAGGTGCGAATCTGCTGTTACTGTATACAACTTAAGTTCGTCCTAGTGATACATTTTATCCAACCCTAAAATTTTTTTAGTCACTCTAGTTCCAATGTATTATAAATATCTAGGATGCCTCCTAATGTGGCAGGCAATTTTGCTACAAAAATATTGTTGACAACTTCTTGAGAAATATCAAGCCCGATTGATTTCGAACGCCTTTGGTCACTACCATAAAGTATCCTCTGAGATACCAGGCTCAAATAATACATATATACGGTGTGATCATCTAAATTGGAACAATTAAATACCTCAGAAATATCTCTTAAAGTACATTTATGAATTCCTTCTATTAATTGCTCTGTATCATGAACACTTTCATAGTTGACCATATTGTTATGATAATAAGTGTGTTAACCGTTTAACTGAATACCGCAGATGACAGAACATATTTATGGACACCTGAAACGAATTCGCGATTCTCCCGAAACATATAATTAAGAATTATAATTTCGCTGTAAACTTCAATACCTAATTATCAGGTTCAATCCAGAACCACGCAGCGAAAATCTATCACGCAACTCAATAGCTCAACAAGACACAATTATATATTCGACAAAAAACGTCAAAATCTTCAATAATGTGAGCAAAGAAATATTCCAAAATATTTCAAATATTTTGTTAAATACAAAATATTGTTTAATGAAATCAGTGATAACATCAGTTGTAAAAAAATAAAATTTGTTTTATTTTTATATTAGTAGTTTTATTAATCTACAAAAAATATATATAGCAGCAGATAAAAATAAATAGAGAAAAAATATCTACTACAATGTGCAGTAAGCCATGCCATGCCCATTTGCTTAATTATTCTAAGAAATCTGCGCTGTTGCCTCTGCTTCATCTCTCCCAGTCTGATTTTTCACCTCATTCGTCTAAAACAGTTCTAAGCACTGCAAAACACGTGCATATTTTTCCAGAAACGTTTGCATTCCTTCCTCTTCGTCCGATAGATTGACCTCATCATGCTCCAAATATTTGTTTAGCATTTTGAAATAATCTGGGTGGACTTCCTCTAGGAATTGCAGAGCTGCATTTCTCTTTGTATGACTTATCTTTTTATTAGCCCACAGTATTTCTAATTGCTTAACAGTATTTTGATAACTTTCTTTAAATTTTGGCACAGTTGCTTCTTTCTTAGGCTTTTTTTATGTTTAGATACGCCAAATTTTCCCACAACCCTTCGATTGCATTTGCATAATTTTCCACCAACTGTTGCTCTGGTGTATCACTGTAAGACCTATTTACTTCTTCATGAAACAAAACCAGTTTTTGTTTCTTTATTTAAGTATGTATTAGGTGTTGCGAACTCAGTAAGAAATAAGTTCAGTTGCGACCAGAAGAATAAACCGAAGGCATCATGAACGGAAAGTATAATCTCTTTCACATTCTTTTTGAGCTTACTGGCGACTCATCAGTAGGAGCCGGTATTACGCCCTCTAACCACCATATATTTTGTCGAATAATGTGGGATAACAAGACGGTACAATCTCCTAGACGAATATGTAAACCTGCAATAGTGAAACTAACATCATAAAAAGTCTACGCCAATGCGACTTCAACGCTAACTCACACTATATAATATATATACCGAGTCTGTATAGGATACTAACACTATGGTTATTGTGTTAGTAACCAACATTATTGTACCGAAAAGGTACATGGTACTAACACGATGGTTTCCGAGTCGGAACATGGTACCAACATGATGGATATCAATTTATGCTATATTTCACCGAAATTGAGAATTACAACAATTTCTGAACACCTGTTACTTCAGTAAATTCATACACCCTGGCCTTGATCGATATCAGTTATCAAATTTCGGGGTAAGCATGACATCATTCAATTCAATGTATAACAGTAAAATACTGTTTGTTGCGCACAACTAATATATATGCAAGTATGTATTAGGTGTTGCGAACCTAGTAACAAATTAGTTCAGTTGAGACCAGAAGGATAAACCAAAGGCAGCATGAACGGAAAGTATAATCTCATGCACATTCGTTTCGTGCTTACTGGCGACTCATCAGTAGGAGCCGGTATTACGCCATTTAACCACTATATATTTGGTCGAAGAATGTGGAATAATAGGACGGTACAATCTCCTAGACGAATGTGTTAACCTGCAATAGTGAAGCTAACATCATATAAAGTCTACAACTCACACTATATAATATATATACCGTGTCTGTAAAGGATACTAACACTATGGCTATTGTGTTAGTAACCGATACCAACATTATTGTACCGAAAAGGTATATGGTACTAACACTAGGAAGGTTGTACCATCCTATTATTATAGGAGAATTTACCGTCCTATTATCCTAGGAGATTGTACCGTCCTATTATCCCACATACTTAACCAAAATTTATATATACTTGGATCAAGGGCGTAATGCCGAATCCTACTGATGAGTCACCAGTAAGCACGAAACGAATGTGCATGGGATTATACTTTCCATTCACGCTGTCTTTGGTTTATCCTTCTGGTCACAACTGAACTAATTTGTAACTAGGTTCGCAACACTTAATACATACTTGCATATATATTTGTTCTCTGCAACATACTGTATTTAATTGGATATTCTTTAAATCAAGTTTGCGAGCTTGAAGTAAACACCAATCCCATTGTATTTAACCAGTCGTCGAACAACATAACGAAACTACCGCCAGCCGAAACGCACTGATGCGTTTTGGACCTTCCTTGATCATCATCAGAGTACGACGGCAAACTGACTATCGAGGATCAAACCGCCTTGAATATATATGGAAATCAAATTTAGATATGCGGCTCTCACCTCTAGCAGTCTCGCATACATTGAACTTGACTGGAAATGTTGGCTGCACAATTTCTATGCGGACACGAACATTAACTTTTTGTAGCTTTCGCCACATATACATATATAGGCAATGCAATTTGTCAATAATTGTTTGCGCGGGTGGTGATAACATTCTTTAAATCAAGTTTGCGAGCTTGAAGTAAACACCAATCCAATTGTATTTAACCAGTCGTCGAACAACATAGCAAAACTGCCGCCAGCCGCAACGCACTGACGCGTTTCGACCTTCGTTGATCATCATCAGAGTACGACGGCAAACTGACTATCGAGGATCAAATTGGGTATTGTTTGTAATTGGTTTTTCCCGACACTATTTATTTATTCATTCTTTAAACAAAGGGGTTTCTATGCTGTGTAATTATTTCATTTTTACAAGAAGTGGACTAAATTTTTAAATATGTATTTTATCTATATACATATTAAATAAACGGAAGTATTCAATCAAACGCGAAAATAAATGTCACACTAATTCCCATCCACAGCACTGTTGAAATTTCAAATCAATTGGCTAAATTAGACTTTCAATATTCTTATTTGTATACTTTGCAAACGGAGTCTTTTTGCCGGTTTCCAATATTATATGTTTACCAGTCTTGTTCCTAAATACATACAGAAACAAATTTCAAGATTTGTTTCCTGCATTGTTGACTAAAGTGAAGCCTGGAACCGTTTACACGAAAGTCTCTTAACGAGATGAATCAGGAATCAGCAAAGGCAACTGGTTTTTCACACTGCATATTATGAAAGATTATACTTTCCTATAATTATTGGTGACAGCAACCAGTTGTAATAAATTGAGCCTCATAAAAGACATTTACTAATGAAAGAATTCCACCTATTTAACGTCGGCAAGTTTCATTATGAAGTTTCTGAATCTACCGGCTAAGGTCGGCTGGTTGACAAATCGTAAATGAAGATGTAACCAGTCTATTGTTTGAATTGTCTTTTCCACACCATACAATACTTAGTTTATACTACCAACCTACTATGCAAAATGGGTCAAGTGCTTATATCAAGATCGCAACCTTGTTCAATGTAATTTTTGTCACCGCCCGCGCAACCGATGTTCGTTTAATTATATTAAATATATACCTCAAGTGCAAATGTACCAGTTTAATGGAATAGTGGCATTGGATTTCGCAAAAATAACTGACAAATTTAAACAGAATAGAATCAAATTATTTCTTCAAAATAGAGCAACATTTCCATCGACATATGTTGTGCTTTTTCTGATTTCAAACATTGAAGATACGCGTGTAAGTTGAAATATAAGCGCATTACATGCTTCGCTAACATAGCCTTCAGATTCAACGAAATGAAAAAGAAATTCAGGCACTAAAATAATTGAAATAACTTTACTGACATTTTTCACGTTTTTTGTGGTAATCAAAGAATGTGATTTCCGGTCTTCGTGGGAACCACTATAAATATCGCGTTGTATTTCCCACAAAAAGTCGAATGGATATAAAGGTGGAAAAATGGGAAAACATATATAATCAACTTAATTATACACATATATTTGGATTAAGAACAAAATATAGAAAGATATATATATATATATATATAGATATATAGAAGGATTTATAAAAAAATAAATAGAAAAAGACAGACAGACAGTCAGATAGATAGATAGATATAAAAATATATAGATAGATAGATAGATAGATAGATTGATAGACAGATAGATATATCAAAATATAGATAGATAGATAGACAGATGGATAGATAAATAGATAGATAGACAGATATATAGATGGACTGATAGTTAGATAGATGGATAAATAGATAGATAGATAGATAGATAGATAGATAGATAGATAGATAGATAGATAGATAGATAGATAGATAGATGAAGTACGCGAAATTTCGTAATATGTACGAAACTGGTCTAATTGGTTAAGTGCCTTGTCCACATTATACAATGCCTAATTTATACTGACAACTGGGTGTATTTATTAGGGCTGATGTTAACATAAAGTTCGCAACCTTGATTTAAATATAAATGTTCAATACAACAGCGCTCATTAGTTAACGTGGTGTCTGTTCTTTAGTGAAATATTTGAGGTATTTAGTTCTCAAATGGGCTCCACGTAATGAAAAGACTAACCAAGAAAAATTAATTAGTATATGAATAGCAATTCGATTTAGCGTGCGGCACGGTGGCTCACTGCTTAGAGCAACAGATTCTCAAGCAGATATGCCCAGGTCCGAGCCCTGTCCGCGGAAAATTCTGAACGATACGCGATGTATTCTCAATGAAAACGAATCCAATCTACTGGATGAATTTCTTTTTCTACAATATACAATTCTTAGCCTATTCTGACAAAAGCATGTTCGCAACCTTGATTATAATAAATGATATCACCACCCGCACAACCAATGTTCGTTTAATTGTATAAATGTTCATTACAATGCCACTTTCCCATCTAGTGTGGTGTCTTTTCAGTAATGACAGGTTGTGGACGGTTAGTTGGAAATTTGGCTTTAAATATATACCATATGAGCTCCATCTAAAATGAAGAAACTAACCGAGTTAGATTAGTCATTATATGACTAAAATTTTGTGTAGTTTGCAGCTGTGTGGCTCAGTGGTTAGACCACCAGATTCCGATGCAGACATGCTCAGGTTCGAGCCCAGTCCACGCCAAACTCTTACCATTACGTGATGAGTTTCCAATAAGGACGAAACCGGTCTACTGCATGGATTGCCTTTTCTTCACTATATAATGCTTAGATAATACTGAGAAACATGTGTACATAAAGGGACAGGTGTTTACATAAAATTTGCAACCTTGATTTAAAGATTTGTTATCACGCTTCTCGCAACTAAATTTAGCTTAACTAATTTCTATTTGTTTGTGGTTTTCTATGTGCTAGTAAGTATGATATGCAAGTTTGTAGTTGGCAAAAGTGCTTCGTCTTGTTTCAAATGTAAGTAGAAATTGGTTCTATGAAGTAGGGAGTATTGAAATTGTTTGTGATAGCGATTGACGTCTACTGGATAATGGGCTGACTCCACTTGAGATGGTTTTGTCACTTTGTATATTAGCCTTTTCAAAGTAAAGCTTATTTCTTAAGAATTCAAGGTGATGATTAAGGGTCTGTTCTTTTTCCGGGTTTAAAATTACTGTTACAGGCCTTTTAATCCCGATATTTCCTATAGTCTCAAAATGTGTCTAAGCTGATAGTCAGGCTGTAAATTGTTTATGAAAAGTGGCAATTTGTCTTCTGTGAAGGCATACGGGAAATTTTTATTGAAAGAATGATTTTCTTGTTTATTCTGGTCTAAAACATGCTCATTAATTAAAAATAAATAGATTCTGTGGGCTTTCAGCGTATACTGCAATGTGGTTTATTTAATATTCCCTCTAATGTGGACGACAATTAACGAATTTTTTATCATCAATCCTTGAATTCTAGAAAGTTCTGTCCATGAAGATTCGAAATACGATTATGTAAAATGTATCACTAGGTACACAACACCTAACACACAATTGCATATATATTATTTATCTTTCACAAACACTATCTAACGTTTATATATTAAATCGAATGATGTCATGATTACCGCGAAATTTGACAACCGTTATCAGTCAAAGCCAGAGTGTATGGATTTTATGTAATAAAGTGTGTTCAGATATGGTTGTAAATCTCAATTTTAGTGAAATTTGACATACTTTGAAATCCATTGATTTGGTACCACGTACCATCATATGAAGTTAGCTTCACTACTGCAGGTTTACACATTCGTATAGAAGATTTTACCGTCCTATTTTTACACATTCGTCAGCCAAATGTACAGTAAGAAAAGTGCGTATTACCGTCTCCTACTAATGAGTCGCCAGTAAGCACGAAACGAATGTACAGGCGATTATACGTTCTGTTTATGCTGTCTTGAGTTTATTCCTCTGGTCATATTTTAATTAATTTGTTACTTGTTGCGCAATAACTGATAAAATCATTCATATGTAATAGTTCTCCGCAACAAATAATACCAAAATCAAAAGACTATTGTTTTGTGTAGATGAATAATAGATAAAGCCACGAGTTTATTCAATGGAGGATATAAATTTGCTTGTTTTAAGTTGTCGTTGTATGATTAACTTGATGATGCATGTCTGTCGATGGAAGCTTGCGCTTTTTCAGTTTTATCAGACTTCAGTATTTAATGGGTTGTTTGCTGGAACCAAACATTGCCTGATGGGTCGGACAAGTTTTTAATAGTAAAAGCCGTTTGTTTTTGGCTTTTCTAAGAATAAGACTACTCCTTTATTTAGTTCGGAGTAAAATCTGTGTTCAATTTGTTAGATTAAGTAAGTTGTTATGATTATAATAAGATGTTTTTTTAGAATTATTGCTAGGAATTAGTCCATTGTTATGTACAATTGACTCTGTTAGCATTGAAGACTACCAAAATTTGAGGCATGTAGAATCAATGTGATTATTCATTGTGGCATTTGCATATTTCAGAATTTCGCTACGTTTGAATGTATTATTTGTGAGAGAAAGACAATATTAACGAATAAGGAGCAGTAGTAAAGCTAGACAGATTAACTGTCTGGATAAATCGGCGTATAATAGTTCACATACTTAGCTGACTGTGTGACAGACTGTTCGATTAAAATTACCTGATCTGCGTTTTGACTAACTCAGCTTTCATTGTTCCAGTAATTCTGTTTTTTCATAATATTTCGATCTACATTACCGTAGATCTTCATCAGATGCATGTCATGCAAAATTTAAGTTGTATTTAAACACCCACCATTTAATTACCTACTGCCTAACTTTTGTATGTGTATCATTTTTTCACTTGTAAGTGATCAAATAAAGATTTGATTTCGTTACATATTGGATAGCTAATGTGTTAAACGAACATTGGTTGCGTGGTGAGATAATTATTAGTAATTTGGTATTGTGGTCTTTTGAGAATATCTGACCTATTATCATTTATATGTCACCAGCATGTGGCAGGCAATTCATCCTGTAGAGCTGAGCTTTCTCATGGGAACTCATCAAGTACTGGCCAGAATTTGCCGCGGACAGGATACGAACCTGGGCACGTCTGCTTCGGAATCTGGTGCTCTAACCACTGAGCTATCCTGCTGCACACTACATTACACACAATTTTCAGTTATTTACTAACTAATGTAACTTGGTTAGTCAATTTTTCCTTTAAGTGGAGCTCATATGGCATCCATTTAGACCCAGGTTCGTATCCTGTCCGCGGCAAATTCTGGCTAGTACTTGATGAGTTGCCAATAAGGACGAAACCGGTCTACTGGATGAATGCCTTTTCTACACTATACAATTCTTAGTTTATACTGACATATGTAAGTAATTAATGGGTCAGGTGTTTATATCAAGACCACAACCTTGATTATAATAATAGCTAATGTGTTAATGCAAATTTGTACTTTATTTTGACCACCCATGATATGAGCGGTAAAAATGGTAGCTTGATTTTAATATTTCAACTTTGTAATATGTCAAATTTGTGCGTGTGTGTCTTTGTTTGTGTGTTTGTGTACTTTTAATAAGTGATTTCTTGTTGATATAGATTTTCGGAGAAAGAAAGACTGCGGTAGACATATGTGAATGTATTGCGTTAATTTTGACTTACACTCTAACATTTAAATTATTCTATTACTGGTTGTTAAATTGTGTAACGAATTTTCAGGTGAGACAACGTAGTCTCTTTCTCTGTTTGAGATTTAGGTTTTATGTAATATTTTAACAATTTTATAAGTAGAATCGGGCACTGCAGTAATCGTTTTGCTGTATAAAGCACGAGGTCGTCAATTGCTAGCCCAAACGTTTGTATTTGCAGTTTTACTTCTCTTAGGTAGTCTACTAACTAAGGCCGATGAGCAGTGTCTGACCAGATGTCAGTGGCCAAAGATTCCTACCGCAGCCGAAAATAATGGTTTACATGGCAGTGAAAAAGTAGCTACATTTGTCTTTTGTATGCCTGTGCATGACTCATCGACTCCACAAAATAAAATTACACGTTGAGAAGTAGACGTTTTGTCAAATTGGCAAGTGATCTATTCTTGACAAATATTAATGTATACAAATAATTGTAATGCATCCTGCCAGAAGATAGAAGATAATAATTATTAATAATATATATATATATATATATATATATATATATATATATATATATATATATATATATATATATATTGAGAATGGTGTTTAAATCGAAATCGAAAACTTGATTTAAATTTAGATATATATATATATATATGTATATATATATATAACGTTGAATCAATCCATTCTTTCTGTCTAGAATTTCCCCATCTACGTCCAGCTACGGTAATACGCCCCTCATATCATCAAAAACAGCATAAAATAGAGGACTGTATTCAATTAAACTACCCGCATGATGCTACTATAAGTAGTATAACATTTTGTATGTTTAATGAACAATGTTTGCGTATGCTTATTTATTAATTTGAAAACTTTATCAAAATATTTGGCAGAGAGCAATGCTACAATGATAGAAAAGTTGCAACATCTAACTATTCACTGGATAAGCGTGTTTGTGTGTATGTGCGTGAGCGTTTGTCTTTGTCGTTCCGAAGAATTTCCGAATGAGTGTCAATTTCCACAGCTGACGGAGAGGACAACAGACCGCAGAGCACAAGGGTGCATCAGTATCGGGAAACGTCTGGCGCAGGAAGTAGAAGACCGTACTTTCTGCACATCAACGACAGGGAAGAAGCCAACTACAATCCGACATCCCTGTCGACTCTTTTCGTCCACGCCGAATTTTTCACATAGAGAACCAAACAGACAATGCCGGTCGCAATCACCAGCCTACTTGTTTGCATGACCCGGCCAAACAGCCAAACGAACTTCTGCACCTTCTTGATTTCAAAACTGGCGAAGAGTTCATCGTAGACACAGGTGCGGCAGTCTCAGTTCTCAAAGGTGATTCAATGGCCGAGATGTCGCTAGGCGTTCTTCTCGCAACAGCTACAGGCGAGCCCATACCAACTTATGTCTGCCAATACCGCACACTCAACATAGGTCTACGACGTGAATTTTCCCACAACTTCATCATTGCCAAGGTCTCACATAATATAATAGGCCTTGATTTCCTTCTAAACTTTCGGCTCATTGTTGATCTTGCCAATCAAAAGATCATCGACCCCTCCACAGGACTTGAAGCAAAACTTTTAGGCACTTGCCTCCGAGCGTTTGGAGTTACAGGTCATTCAGCCAACCCCAGTGCATCATTCAGCAGAGATATCAGCAGCTCTTCGAAAATACAAATCGCTTTTCGATCTTAACAAGTCAGAGCTACGAGTCTCCAACACGATGCATCATATCGTCACAGAAGGACAACCTATTGCACTCAAGAAGCGACCACTGGCTCCTGCTAAGCTGAAAGCTGCCCAAGAAGAATTCTCAAGGCTTTTGGAAGAGGGAATCATCAGACCATCGAAAAGTTCATGGGCGTCACCACTGCACTTAGTCTCTAAATCAGACGGAGTCGTCCACAGAGCCTGTGGAGACTACCGTAAGCTAAATTCAGTGACAAAATCTGATGCATATCCTATTCCAAATATCAACACTTTACTTGAAAAACTCAACGGCAGCAATTTCTTCTCAGTGATTCACCTCAGACAAGCGTACCATCACATACCGGTAGCACCAGAGGATATCGAGAAAACTGCAGTCATCACTTCATTTGGCCTTTTTGAATATCTTTACATGCCTTTTGGAATTAAGTGTGCTACTCAGACATTTCAAATATTCATAGACAACATACTTCGCGACGACTCTTCTTATTGTATGTCTTATCTCGATGACATTATGGTATTCAGTCCAGATCTAGAATCTCATGCGAAACATCTACGAAATGTCTTCTCACGCTTATCCAACCACGGACTCAAGATCAATTGTGACAAGACGCAGATTGCAAATTCATCCGTCGACTTCTTAGGGCATCGTATCACGGCCCAAGATATTCAACCGTTGCCGTCAAAGACGAATTCAATCAAGAATATCAAGTCACCAAGGACTTTGAGCGATTTGCAGAAAATCCTGGGTCGGACAAGTTTTTAATAGTAATGTGTTAATGCAAATTTGTACTTTATTTTGACCACCCATGATATAAGCGGTAAAAATGGTGGCTTGAGTTTAATATTTCAACTTTATAATATGTCAAAATTGTGCGTGTGTGTATTTCTGTGTGTGTGTTTGTGTGTTTGTGTACTTTTAATAAGTGATTTCTCTATTGTTTTTTTCATATAGATTTTCGTAGTGTAAACGCCCGGCTTCAAGTAAATGCCGTACGACGTTACAAACTCGGTTAAGGTGCTCTGAATAGAGATTAGTTACTGATATGGAGGCCCTTAAGAGGGCCGGGTAATGCGTTCGCTTTAAGTATTCTGCGTTGAAGATGTCCTAGAGCCTTGTGTGGACTCTGGTTGATTTGTTGCTCCCGTGGTTGAGCTGTGATCGTGTTGTGGATGGTGTCCTGCACTCAATTGGCTCGTCTCTCCGGTATCCCGCAACAAGATGAGTGGGTACTGACAGCCGACAGAGCGCACACGTATTGACAACCGACAGAACGCACACGCGTGAAGCAGGTAGAAGGCAAATGCCACAACTGACTTGCATGGTAAATTACCGTGCTTAAATAGTATGCAATATGTGTACTTGCATACTATTGGTTAAACGTGGTTAGACGTGGTTAAACGGCAATTTGCTTTTTTTTCATTGGTGCAACGTAAATAAATTTGAATTTAATTTACGCAATATGTCGGCGATTGATTTGTGTCGTTACAACACTTTCCTCTGAAAAAAAAGAAAAAAAATATTCCTCTCTGCGAGGCTAGATAAGAAATGCATGACAGAGTTCGAACCAAGTTAAGCAAAAATATGATGAACCATAAGTGCTGGGCTTAAATATGCTTGTTGGTTGCTTCAACAATGATATGATGCCAGGTAACCACTAGGAATTGCTACACAAATTGTTAGCTCTAGTGGACGGTCATAGCACGTGAGGCAAAAATAGAGCAATGTAAGTTTTTTGGAGCCGCAGCGTGAAGATTTCGAGGTAAATCGCCTCTGAACTTGCCACGTTTAAGTTAAAAACCTAAGCAGGTTGGATCGTTGTCAATGTGTTTGTATACGACCAAAGGAGCTAGAGTGCTCGACGTTGTAGTCATGACATTGGTAGAGTGGTCTTTGTGAAATAGATAAAGTTGAGATATGCATTGAAAGTGGCCTGTACCATGATATGAAGCTGATCACTACTTAGAGTTGCTACACAAAGCGTTAGCTCTAAGTAGCTGGTCATACCAAAATAGGCAGTGTAATGTCATGTGAGAGAAATACATTATAATGTAAAATATATATATACATTAAAATCAAAGGTAATTGCATAAAATATGTACACGAACATTGCCTCAGAGATGGCATAATACCAAAGAACTGTTCACAAATGCTACACAATTGTTAGCTAAGAACAGGTGGTTATGCCACGTGAGACAATTACTAAAAATTAACGTAAAGTTTAAAAAAAATTTTATAGTTAAATGTTAATGTTTAAAAAAAATTAATTACGCGTTATACAAAGCAGGTTGAGATTGCGGGCAGACGGAGGCTGAGACGTGTGTAGAAGGTTGAACGCTCTCAGGATCAGGTGGTTCGATAAACGGTTTCAACCTGTCTATGCTTACTGATGTCGGTGTAGCGCCTTGCATAATGATGAAGTATTTTGGCTGTTTTAGTAAAATCGGGTAAGGACCGCGATACTTGGGTTGTAGTGGTGCAACAGCAGTATTGTTGCGAACGAGTACTCTCTTGCAGCTGTGGAGCTGTGGGTGAACGAAGACTGGACGAGGCGTGTGTCTCGGCTGCTGTTCGGACATGTTACCGAAATGAAGTCGAAGGCGGGAAGCTTCGTTTTGTGGGTCATCTTGTGCCGGTAGTAGACGTGTGAGCTGACTAGGCAGGCGTAGATCCATGCCATACAAGAGTTGTGACGCAGACGTTTTAATGGATTCTCGAGTACGAGAACGCATGGCCAGCAGAACTAAAGGTAGTGCATCGACCCAGTTGCCATTAATGGACGAGGATGCTAAAGCTGCTTTGAGTTCCCTATGCATTCTCTCTACCATGCCATTAGCTTGGGGATGGTAGGCATTCGTCTGGCGTAAGATGCATCCCATGTACCGCAAGGTGGTTTTGAAACGATCAGATGAGAAGCAAGTGCCTCTTTCCGTGATGACCTCATTGGGAACACCGTAATTGGATATCCATGCAGAGATAAAACCGTTAGTTACTTCGTCTGCAGAAATGGTGCCAAGAGGTAATGCCGCAGGCCACCGTGTAAATCTATCGATCATAGTTAGAAGGTAGCTGAAACCTTGAACCTTGTCAGATGAACTATGTCGATGTGGACGATGGCTAGGCGAGAAGTAGACCGAAAATGTTGCAACCTAGAACGAGTGTGTCGTGTGATCTTGTTTTTTTTGACAAATTGCACACTCTGAGACCCATCGTTTAACATTCTGCCTAAGTCTGTGACCCCAGAAACGATCTGTAAGAAGTCGGACAGTCGCTTGGCTTTCTGGGTGAGAAATTGAGTGAATTGAATCGAAAACTTTTCTCTGAAGGCTGGTCGGCAGAACTGGCTTGTTGGGCTGCGCACCCGTGAAGTAAACAATTGGTAAGCCTTCCCACAGACGGCATATGAACTTGGTTGGGTGACGGGCTATTGATCTTCGAATGTGAATGTCACCGCGTTGTTCAGTTCGCAGGAGAGTTGGCGTTAGTGCAGGTTCACTGAGTGCCCCGGAGTTGACAGTGAATGGTGACGGTGAAGGTGGTTGTAGAGAGACGTCTGGCCTAGACAGGGCATCTGTAATGAAGTTCTGTTTGCCCTTGACGTGAAAGACGTCAAATTGCCATTCGCTTAGACGAAAAAGCTGTCTTTCCACTCTGGCAGGGTACTTGGCGATAGATGAAGTTGCGTTTCGAAGTGCGCTAACCAGTGGTGCATGATCTGTGAAAACAACAAATCTGCTACTGCCAATGATGCTGATAAAATGGCGCACTGCGTCGTGGATGGCGAGAAGTTCTCGGTCGAAAGTGTCGTACCTCGTTTCTACTGGTTGGAGAGTACGCGAGTAGAAACTGATAGGCTTCCGAACTCCGTCGATCTCTTGTTCCAAAGTGGCTACAATAGCAAATTCAGAAGCATCTGTCGTGAGTAGAAATGGCTTTTCGAAATCTGGATGCGTTAGCATTGTGGTATTTGCTAACGAGTTGATGGCAAATCGAAGTAATTCCTCGTCTTCGGATGACCAAGCAATGATGGAATTCTTGCTAAGTCCTTTTCGGTTCCGCAGGTGCCTGCACAAAGGATAAAGTTGTTTTGAAAGGCCCGGAAGGAACTTGCGATAATAGTTTAGTACTCCCAGTATTTTCTGCAACTCGCTCACAGTCCTTGGTGACTTGATATTCTTGATTGAATTCGTCTTTGACGGCAACGGCTGAATACCTTGGGCCGTGATACGATGCCCTAAGAAGTCGACGGATGAAGTTGCAATCTGCGTCTTGTCACAGTTGATCTTGAGTCCGTGGTTGGATAAGCGCGAGAGGACATTTCGTAGATGTTTCGCATGAGATTCTAGGATCTGGACTGAATACCATAATGTCATCTAGGTATGACATACAATAAGCAGAGTCGTCGCGAAGTATGTTGTCTATGAATCTTTGAAATGTCTGTGTAGCACACTTAAGTCCAAAAGGCATGTAAAGGTATTCGAAAAGGCCAAATGGAGTGATGACAGCAGTTTTCTCGATATCCTCTGGTGCTACCGGGATGTGATGGTAGGCTTGTCTGAGGTCAATTACTGAGAAGAAATTGCTGCCGTTGAGTTTTTCAAGTAATGTTTTGATATTTGGAATAGGATATGCATCAGATTTTGTCACTGAATTTAGCTTACGGTAGTCTCCACAGGCTCTGTACGATCCGTTTGATTTTGAGACTAAGTGCAGTGGTGACGCCCATGAACTTTCCGATGGTCTGATGATTCCCTCTTCCAAAAGCCTTGCGAATTCTTCCTGGGCAGCTTTCAGCTTAGCAGGAGCCAGTGGTCGCTTCTTGAGTGCAATAGGTTGTCCTTCTGTGACGATGTGATGCATCGTATTGGAGACTCGCAGATCGGATTTGTTAAGATCGAAAAGCGATTTGTATTTTCGAAGAGCTGCTGATATCTCCGCTGAATGATGCACTGGGGTTGGTTGAATGACCTGTAACTCCAAACGCTCGGAGGCAAGTGTCAAAAAGCTTTGTTCAAGTCCGGTGGAGGGGTCGATGATCTTTTGATTGGCAAGATCAACAATGAGCCGAAATTTTAGAAGGAAATCAAGGCTTATTATATTATGTGAGACCTTGGCAATGATGAAGTTGTGGGAAAATTCACGTCGTAGACCTATGTTGAGTGTGCGGTACCGGCAGCCATATGTTGGTATGGGCTCGCCTGTAGCTGTTGCGAGAAGAACGCCTAGTGACATCTCGGCCATTGAATCACCTTTGAGAACTGAGACTGCCGCACCTGTGTCTACGATGTACTCTTCGCCAGTTTT
>JAQBSW010007344.1:0-41449 GCA_029291075.1 Eudiplozoon nipponicum | reverse complement strand
CCGAAAGGTAAAATGTGCGTAGCGGGAAAACTTGCAATATGTAGCGAAAACACACATTGCAATAGTACACGTTATTTGTTCAGAAGGTAAAATCAAGAAACAGCGTATTTTATTGAATTAAATCTTATTCGCTTTTACAAATGCTTCTACATTTAACCAAACTTGGCGGGTCTATTAAGCGGACCTTTTATGACTAGTTTGAAAAACAGGTCGCATTCAATCTAATTTTCCAAATCATTTGGTCAATACATGTAACCATTTATCAAAAACACATGCAAGACTTATGTTCTAAAATGGAAATTAATGAAAAATAAAAGGAAGCGCAGAGTTTATACATTGTAGTTAGCCAATTTTGCATGTTTAAATGTATCATATTTGGAATACCTCAGTAAATGTTTACAATATAGAATTTAATTTCATGGCAGATGCCTTCAACATTAAAATTCAAAAGGGGAAGTTAGCTTGCGAGGCTCATAAGAGGTGAATGGAGTAGTTACAAATTTGCTAAACCTCAAATCTAAAGGGGGATTATATTGGCTGTTGTCAGTTTGTAACAAAAGTAGACAGCTGACATTTTCTGTAAATACGGATCCAAATTTCTCCATATCCATGAAATAGATAATTTCAGAAAACATTTTTTTGACTGGTGCTTACTGGACGTGTTGAAAATACTAAACTGTTTTTATTAATGTTCTGGACATTTCTAATAATACCACACCAAAGTTATCTGAACTCTCAACGTGATTTTTAATTTTGCAAATATAGTTAAGACCAAATTACGTGTTGACATTTTAAAACACTGAATAATCATAAGTATTGAACAACGCAATGAAATCTTTAACTTTTATTTCGATCGACATGTAATTCAAATTTAAAACACCAAAGAAATTTTGATTCAAATAAAATGTGGTATGGTTGTTTGGTTTATACATATAGCAAAAATAAATTTTTTGGACACATACATGAAAAGTGTGCTGGCACATTTATAATGAGTTTTGATACTTAACTGTGCTTCAAATATTTCCCTTTAAACTGAAGACATCTGCGAGTTTAACAGCTTATAGTAAAGGAAGTTTGAATATTACACAGAATGATTTTGGCGTACTGCGGAGATCTTAAAATGACCATCTTAAAAATAACTATCATTAGGAAGATATTAATTTTCGATGAGTCAAAAAATTAAGAAATATAATTATAAAACTTGTCGTGCTTTGCCTGATGTTCTATTGCTTGCATTTGTAAACTGTAAGTATTCACATACCGAAACTGTTAAAATCGTTCTCTATTTATAATCCGAAATGTGTAATAATTGTTTTGGCAAAAAATTGGGTTTTCCTGTATCCAATTTTATATCAGCATCCCGGTATTTAATGTGCTATAGGCGATGCAGTAACAAACTAAGCCAATGTATTCGCATTTTGGCATTTTCCATAATGGATATTTGATAAACATAACGTTGGCTGGAATCAGCGGCGAAAATTTTAATATTTTTGAAAAAAATGTTTTCAATTTTATATGCAACGACAAATATATTAATTTTGATTAATATCATTCAATATACAGGCCAAACTACATATCTGAAATGATGAATAAGGGAAGCGATTGTATCACTTTCTAACATAGGGCATTTCTGAGGTATTTTAAAATTGAATGTATGCTTCATAAATAAAATGCAAAACAAAATTTTGTCCTCATTTAAAATATAGGAAAATCATTTATTTGTTTAAATGAACCCTTAATTGACCACATGGCTGTACAAATATTTTTGTGTCATGCGGATTTCATAATAATATTTTTATTATAGAAAACTCGCCATTTTCTTGCAATGCCAAGAACAAATTTGAATAAGATGTAATCTAGAAAATGAAATTCATCGTTATTTAAATTTGGTCTATTTACGAAACTTGCTGCGGCATATTTTATCGAAAACAGTTTAGCCAATGCCGAATTATTTATTTGAATGAATTTTGGATATATGCACAGGATTGAGCCCCTTTTCTCCCCTGTTTCTGCTATTGCAAAATTAAATAGAAATGTCCTTATGGACAAAATATAATTAATCCATTTTTTAATATTAGCACAACATTTTTAATTTAATGAAGGTATAATAAAATATTGGTCTAATTTACGCAACACAGCTTGTTAAATGTTAGAATAGAATAGAATAGAATATTTTTATTTGGATTCATACCACACATGTGCCATCAAATAATAAAATTGAAAAATGTAAAAAATAAAAAAAGTTATCACATCACATAAAAATGTGCAATTAGTGTCATGAAGATAAGTATATCTCACTAGTTGTACTATACAATACATCAATATCAGAAAGTTCGGCTGTAAAGTATAATAGATACATCATCAAAATAGGAAAAATTAAGGTAAAATTCAACAGCAACATTATGCAAAATATTGAGAAGCATGACTTGCAAGTGATTGTATTTATTGTTGACTAACATGATGATATAATGCATAACGTTTCAATTTTAATAATGCAAAACTTGGAAATAAAAATCTCAAGAAATTCTGTTTCCGATAACAATTATCCTTGTCTTTTATTCAACCATGAGAAAGTATTATCATAATCAAAATAAAAAATATCAGCAGGATTGTAGACTTTTTCTAGTTCAGTAGATAAAAATTTTAAAAGACATCTTAGATGGAGGCATTTCTCTAAGCCCCTTTGGCAATTGGTTATAAATTTTGTAGATTTTCGAAAAAGAGAATAACTTGCTCGCAACAGGAGATATTGCCAAATGTCCAGATCCAGTTCCAACTTCATAACTCTGCCTTTTCGGATTCATATGGGCACCAGTCCACTGGTTCAAATGGAAAACTTTTATGCAATAGCACATCCTCCGAAACCATAAAGTTTGCAGTGATACAAACTGTAATCTAGTGGCGTATATAGTGCAGGAGATAGGACTAATTTGTTTCACAACTTTTCTTTGTACAGCTTCTATCTTTTTGGAAAAACCCTTTTTTAATGGATTCCAAGTAGCGACAGCATATTCTAGTATCGGTCTAATCCATATTACATACATTTTAAGTTTTATGTCATTCGATAAGATATTTCGATTTATTAGTGCCTATCTTTTCTTGGCACTGCCTACTATCCTTTCAATATGTTTCTCAGCAGAAGCTGTACATTGAATAGTTATGCCTAAATCCTTTATTTCTTGCATAAGTTTAACCTCAAACATGCATAAGTTTAATGTTCCTGTATGGGATAGAAATTGCGAGTTATTCCTCGCAATCTTTTAATAGATATGCCCTAAAGAACTGGTACGATAATCACCAGAATTTTTTAAATCCATGTCAAGTCTGTATTTGCCTTTGGAAGAATTTCTGAATAAATGTCAATTTCCACATTTGACGGAAAAAGCTACAGAAAACAGGGGCTATGGAGCATCGGGATAGAGAAACGTATGGCACAGAAATAAGAAGATCGAACTTTCTGCGCATCAATGACATCAACGTCGCCACAAGGAAGTGATCACTTACAATCTGAAATTCCTATTGACTCATTTCATTCACGTCGAATATGTCACATAGACAGCCAAACTGACAATATCGGTCGCAATAACCTGCCTTCTTGTTTGTATGACCCGGGCAAACAGCCACCGAATTTCTGCCTCTTGATTTTATAACTGGCGAAGAATTCATCTTAGCCACTGGTTCAGCAGTTTCAGCTCTCAAGGAAGCCCATACTTACATATGGTTGCCGGTATCGCAGACTCAACATTGGTTCACGACGTGAATTTAATCACAACTTCATCGTCGCTAAGGTCTCACACAACACAATAGGCTTTGATTTCCTGTTAAAATATCGGCTCATTTTTTATCATGCTAATAAAAATATCATTAACCTCAAATCGGACTTGAGCAAAGTTTGCCGACTCTTGCCTCCAAGCGCTTGGATTTACATGTCATTTAGTCAACCGCAGTAAATCATTCAACTGTGATATCAGCAGCTCTTTGAGAACATAAGTCGTTGATTGATCTCAGTAAGTCAGAACGACGAGTTTCTAACACGATACAATATATCGTCACAACAGGACTACCTACAGCACTTAAAAGGCGACCGCTTCCCCCTGATAAATTGAAAGCTGGCTATCCGTGTTTTTAAGACTATTAAAAGAGGGAATTATCTGACCATCGAAAAGTTCAAGGGCATCACAACTGCACTTAGTCTTAAAATTAAACAAAATCTGACATAGCCTGTGGAGATTATCGCAGGCTAAAGTATGTTACCAAGTCCGATGCATATACTTTGGTCAATATAATAACCTTGTTTGAAAAACTCATAGGTATCAATTACATTTCAGTGATTAACCTCAGACAAGCACTTTCTTCGCCTGGCCACCATTTTGCTTTAGAATTACCATTTCACGTGTTATGTACAAATTCCACAATGTTAATATTTATCAATTGGTTAGGCCGCACCTTCTTCGCCTGACCACCATTTTGCTTAACAATTACCATTTCACGTGCTATGTCATATTCGTCAATGGTAATGTATATCAATTGTTTATGCAGCCCCTTCTTCGCCTGGCCAACATTTTGCTTTACAATTACCATTTTACGTGTTAGGCACATATTCCAAAATGTTAACATTTATCAATTGGTTATGCAGCACCTTCTTCGCCTGGCCACCATTTTGCTTTATAATTACCATGTCACGTGTTAGGTACATATTCCACAATGTTAATATTTATCAATTTGTTATACAGCACCTTCTTCGACAAGCGCATACCAAAATCTGCTTCCATTGGTTGACACAACTTGAACGCAGAATGGGAGGCAAGCAAGTAGGAGAGAAATGTTTTGAGCGATTTAACCACAGAAAAGTTTAACATAGTCTGCTTCCACTGTTTAAACACGAACTGTGGTACAAACCTGTTAGGAAAGCCACAGAAGACTTTGACTAAGAATTATATACAATCAGGATTGAAAGAACAGGATTATCCGATGTCGAAAAACTTTGTATTATATGTGCTACTGTCGAATTTAATGTAAACCAGACACCGAAAACAAAAGACAAATTTGTATTGCTTCAATACTTGCGCAGAGATCTTCTATATCAGTACAAGTTTAAAAACAGTATTGTTCTCAGGATCCTGGCGTGGTTGCCCATTTGTAAAACACCCCGGCTGCAAGTAAAAGCCGTGCAACGTTACAAGATAAATAACAGACAGAAATTGACTGTAGGTGTCCCTTAAAAGTGTCTGAAAAGCATTCATGTGCAAATGCCGTGAAAGTAATTTTTGTTGCAATGTCTAGAAGCACTTTTAGAAACTTGCTATATGATGCGGTTGGTCAACTGGTGTACCCTTGTGTGGATGCACCGGAACAAGTAGAGTTGTCGAAGCCAGATAGATGAGTTGCTGTTCGAAGGCTCAGAATAGTATTGTTGAAGATTTGTGACAACACCGTGGTGACTGGTACACGTAGAAATCCGATGAATATATGATCAAATAATTATGACTAGTTGTGCGGCAAAAAGAAGATTGGCGTGACTGAAGTCTAAGCGACGTGATGACACAGCATGTTAAACACAAGTCAAAAAGTCGGCGTAGGTAAACATTCAAGTAGAGAGAGCGACAGCAATTACACGTAGCAAGCCGTGCAGAATTGTCATGTGTGTGGCGTGGTAATTTTATCGTATTTATATATATGTGCAGTCGCACGTCATTGGTCAACTGCAATTTTGCTTGTATTAATTGGAACAGCATTTTGAAATATGAATTTCATTTTGGCAATATGTCGGCGACTTAATCTGAGCCGTTACCGTAATATGTAACGACTCAAGCGATATTTTAACAGCTTAACTTAATTCGCCGATATTTTGTCTAAGATAAATTCAAAATTTAATGCGCTGGACCAATGAGCACGCGCGAACTTCCGGTCAGAAATTAATTGCGGCTTTGCGTCGATATCAGCGCTTTGAAATTACCACGCAGCATATCGTAACGACTCAGAATAATTCGCCAACATATGGCCAAAATTGAATTCAAAATTTAATACGCTGAACCAATTAAAGCGTGCAAAATTGTCATTGACCAATGGCGTGCAACTTTGCACCTATCTAAGTACAGTGCAATTAGCATGTAACATACTTCTGCTCTGCTCGCTACGTGTCATTGCTGTCACTCTCTCCACTTGACTGTCTAACTACACCGACTACTGGATTTGCGTTTATACGCTGTTACAACTTGTCGCTTAGTCTTTAGTCATGCCAATCTTATTGTTGCTGCCCAAATAGTCATACGTCATCGATCATTTATTAATCGAAGTTCTACGTGTGCCAGCCACCACGGTGTTGCCGCAGATCTTCAACTAGACAATTCTAATGCTTCAAAAAGCAACTCACATCCGGTTTCGACATCTCTACTTATTCTAGTGCATCCACACAAAGGAACACCAGCCAACCAACCGGATCATGCAGAGAAAGTGTCTAGAAGTAGTTTTAAACGCTGTAACTTACACAACTTTCACGGTATTTGCCATTGATGGCTTTTCCGGCCCTGCTAAGGGCCACCCACATTAACTGTTCTCCGATAATTCCTGTATTGTCTTCTTCTTGTAACATCGCACGTCACTTACTTGCAGCCAGAGAGTTCAAATATTGGCGACAACGCCAGGATACGAGAGAGCAATACTGCTGTTAAAACTTGTTTTTATGTTACAATTCTCTGCGCAAGAATTGAACGAAATTAAACTTGTCTTTTATTTTGATTTGAGTTTTACATTAAAATGGAAGATAGCACATATAATACTAAGTATTTTGACACCGGATCATCCTCTTCCTTTAATCCTGTTTTTTAATAATTCTGGTCAAAGTCTTCTGAGGTTAAAACGCTCACTTGTTTGTATCACATTCTGCGTTACAATTTGTGTTCAAGCAATGGAAGCAGATTTTAGTAAGCGCTTAGATAAAAGTTTGCTTTTTTACAGGGCGCATATGTTTAATATTTTTCATACATTTCAGTCTGTTTATGCATTTAAATGTCCTGTAAATCACTTCCAAACGTGAATACGCTGAATTCTAAGTTATCTCAGTGTCCTTTCGCCTGTCTCATATCTAATGACGTTAAGCTATCCACTTTGGAATGAACTATTTCAGATTTGAGTAAAATCCTTGAAAGATTCGTCACAGACGTACAAATGTCAATAAAACAGCGGACCAACACCGTCTTAATCAATATAAACGCTAATTGAGACCACTTCGATTATTTAGTCTATATTCGCCGAAACTTGATGTTTTATCACCAAAAGTATTTCTATAACGTCACCGATCCAAAAATTTACCAAACGGATGTCAGTTTCCTTACTTGAGTGAGCACAATCAGCAGAATAACAAACGTTTCTATTATTCACGTAAGAATTTTCAAACGCCGTCATCTGCAGGTTATGTTGACTATTTCAGTCCACATAGAATATGCCACATAGAAAGTAAATCTGATAACGTCATTCGCATTGACCATCCTATTTGTCTACGTGACCTACCCAAACAACCCAAAGAACTCCTACATCTTCTAGATTTCAAAACTGGAGAAGAATTCTTCGTGGACACAGGTGCAGCAGTTTCATTTCTTAAGGATGAATCCATAGTCCAGGTGACAGTTTGAGTTATACTCGCAACGGCTACGGAGAAGCCTATTCCTTCTTATGGTTGTCGGCATCGCACTCTCAAAATAGGTTTGCGACACGAATTTTCTCCTAACTTCATCGTCTCACACAACATAATACGCTTGGATTTCCTGTTAAAATATCGGCTCATTTATGATCATGCTAATAAAAATATCATTGACCCCCCCCTTACCGGACTTGAGCAAAGTTTTCCGACACTTGCCTCCAAGCGTTTGGAGTTACAGGTTATTTAGCCAATCGCAGTACATCATTCAACTGCGATATCAGCAGCTCTTCGAGAACATAATTCGTCGTTTGATCTCAGCAAGACAGAGCGACGAGTTTCCAACACGATGCACCATATCGTCACAACAGGACAACCTATAGCACTCAAAAGATGACCGCTAACCCATGCTAAACTGAAAGCTGCCTATGCGGAGTTTTCAAGACTATTAAAAGATAAAATTATCAGACCATCGAAAAGTTCATGGGCATCACCACTGCACTTGGTCTTAAAATAAAACGGATAATACAGAGTCTGCGGAGATTATCGCATGCTAAAGTCTGTGACTAAGTCCGATGCATATACTAATCCTAATATAAACACCTTGCTTGAGTAACTCAACGGTAGTAATTACTTCTCACTGATTAACTTCAGACAAGCGGACCATCACAACGCCATGGCGCAAGAAGAAATAGAAAATACAGCGTTCATCACTCTACTTTGCCTCACCTGCACTAATTACCTATTTCAAAGATTCACGGACAACATACTGTATGTAATATCTCGTTTACATTATAGTTTTCAGTCTAGACCTATAATATTACGCCAAGCATTTACGAAACATCATTTCAATTTATCAATTCACTGACTCAAGTTCAACTGTAACAAGACGGAGACTACAATTACATCTGTAGATTTCCTAGGCAAATGTATTACTATCACCCGCACAATCAATCATTGTTAAATTGTATTGCCTATATATGTATATGTGGCGAAAGCAGCAAACAGTTATAGTTCGTAACTGCATAGAAATTGTGCAGACGACATTTCCAGTCAAGTTCAATGTATGCGAGAGCACTACAGGCGAAGGCCGCATATCTAACTTTGATTTTCATTTATATTCAATGCGGTTTGATCCTCGATAGTTAGTTAGCTGTCGTACTCTGGTCATGAACATGGAAGTCCGAAACGCGTCAGTGCGTTGCGGCTGGCGGTAGTTTTGTTATGTTGTACGACGGCTGGTTAAATACAATGGAAATGATGATTGCTTCAAACTCCCAAACTTAATTTAAAAAATTATTACCACCAATCGCACAATCAATTTTTGTTAAATTGTATTGCCTATATACAAATATGTGGCAAAAGCTACAAACAGTTAATGTGCATGACTGCATAGAAATTGTGCTGCCGACATTTCCAGTCAAGTTCAATATATGCGAGACTGCTAGAGGTGAGAGCCGCATATCTAAATTTGATTTCCATATATATATTCAATGCGGAATTGATCCTCGATAGTCAGTTTTCCGTCGTACTCTGGTGATGATCATAGAAGGGCGAAACGCGTCAGTGCGTTGCGGCTGGCGGTAGTTTTGTTACGCTGTTCGACGACTGGTTAAATACAATTGGATTGGTGTTTACTACAAGTTCGCAAACTTTATTTAAACAATTGTTACCACCATACACGCAATCAATTATTGTTAAATTATATTGCCTATATATGAATGTGTGGCGAAAGCTACAAACAGTTAATGTGCCTGGATGCATAGAAATTGAGCAGCCGACATTTCCAGTCAAGTTTAATGTATGCACGACTACTAGATGTGAGAGACGCATATCTAACTTCGATTTCTATATATATTCAATACGGTTTGTTCCTCGATAGTCAGATTGCCGTCGTACTCTGGTGATGAACATTGAAGTTCGAAACGCGTCAGTCCGTTGCGGCTGGCCGCAGTCTTAAGGCTTTTTGACAACTGGTTAAATACAATGGGATTGGTGTTTACTTCAAGCTCGCAAACTTCATTTAAAAATTGTTATCACTATACGCGCAATCAATTATTGTTAAATTCTTTTGCCTATATATATATTTATGTGGTGAAAACTACAGAGAGTTAATGTGTGTGACTGCATAGAAATTGGGCAACTGAAATTTCCCGTCAAGTTCAATTTATGCGAGACTACTAGAGTTGAGAGCCGAATATCTAACATTGATTTCCATATATATTCAATGCGGTTTGATCCTCGATAGTTAGACTGATGTCGTACTCTGGGATTGATCATGGATTGTTCGAAACCCGTCAGTACGTTGCGGCTGGCTGTATGTTTTTTAGTTTGGTCGACGACTGGTTAAATACAATGTTTTAGTGTTTACTTCAAGCTCGCGAACTTGAATTAAACGATTGTTACCACCACACGTGCAATCAATCATTGTTAAACTGTATTGCCTATATGTGACTATGTGGCGAAATCTACAAACAGTTAATGTGCCTGATTGCATAGAAATTGTGCAGCCGACATTTCCAGTCAAGTTTAATGTATGCGAGAATGCTAGAGGTGAGAGCCGCATATCATGGTAGTTCGAAACGCGTTAGTGCCTTGCGGCTGGCGTTAGTTTTGTTCTGTTGTTCGACGACTGGTTAAATACAATTGGATTAGTGTTTACTTCAAGCTCAAAAACTTGGTTTAAAGAATCCCAAATATTTCTTTATCATACAAGATGTGACACCTTCTTTGGTAAGCATAAACAGGTTGAAACCTTTTATCAAACCACTTGATCCTGGCGATATCCAACCTTCGACATGGGTTTCAGGCTCTACATTGATATGTTCTGAACCAAGCAATAAATTTCTTTGCAATATGTGTAACTGATAGACTTATTATTAATTTTTCAGTGTTCTACTTGTCACATGCTGATTTCTTTTTGCACACCAGTTGCACGATATTTCACGTAAAGTGATGACTTCTCACGGATCCACATTATTTATTTTTAACTTGCTTGTCTCATTTGGTATAACCAGCTGTTCTTAGCTAACAATTTTGTAGCGCCTGTGTACAATTATTCGATATTTTGTCATTTCTGAGACAATGTTTGTTTTCATTTTAATTTTAAAATTTGATTTTCATGAATTTTTTATACACAATAGAGTTGCATTTTATAGCTCACGCCTGAGCCTATACTTGCTTAGAATGATATAATCAGCTATTTGAATCTAACACATTGTTTAGCAACACTTAGCGGTCATCGATTTCATATCATATTATTTGACAATTATCATGCATACCGCAAATTCATCAATTATGCATTTCACATAATCATTTACGACTTTTTGGACCACAACATCGAACACACACTAGCTCCTTTGGTCGCACCATACTCTCACTGGAAGTGATCAAGCCTGCAAAATTTACAGCTCAAACCTGTATTACCGGCCACTACAACAAACAATGTTTTATAATTACTAGTGATTATTTTCCATCATATCGTCGTTGAAACAATTAATGTATATGCTTCAGCCCAGCATCAGCACACTACATTATATTTTTAGTCAGCCTATGGGCAGAATAATAACTAAGTTTACCATACAATATTAATCAAGCCTCGCCAGGATGAATTATTTTCTTTTTTATTATCTCTTTTTTCAGGAAGGAAAGTGATGTAACACCTGAAATTTATTCTCCAATATTTTATCAAAACTAAATTCAAAATATAATATGCTGGACCAATGAGAACGCGTAATCTTCCATTAACCAATTATTTATATAAGCGTGCTGCAATTACGACACAACGTGTTCTGTTCTGTTCGCTACCTGTGAATACTTTTGCTTTCTTTTTTGCACTGCTCGACTTTTATTTACCACGCTGATTCACTCATTCGGTTAATCTTCAATCTCGCCAATCTTCTTGTAGCTGCGCATAATATTAAGGGAGTTAAATTCATTTAGACGCCTCACCAATGCGATTTCAAAGCTAACTCGCTATATACGGTATATAGCGAGCCTGTAACTGATACCAACATAATGACATGCAGCGCCCGAGCTTTCCCATTATACCAAAAAATTGTTTTAATGGTATTGATGCTATACATAGTAGCTACAAAATTAATTTCAAAATACCAAGCTTGTGCTTTGTTCTAAAATTATGAACTACAACTTATTCTCAATATCTGTTAGTCCAGAAAATCCGTATACATTGGCCTCCATCTACATTAATTATCATATTTCAAGGCAACTTGATCAAAATATATAGTGGTTAAAGAGCGTAATACCGGCTCCTACTTATGAGTCGCCAGTAAGCACGAAACGAATGTGTACGAGATCATACTTTCCGTTCATGGTTTATCCTTCTGGTCACAACTGAACTAATTTGTTACTAGGTTTGCAACACCTAATACATACTTGCACATATATTAGTTCTCCGCAACAAACAGTATTTAACAACTATTACACCATTCAATTAAATATATTAACGTAATATATTATTTGAATCGGAGAGCTAATATATTTGCTATTGTGTATTAGGTATTGCGTATACAGTAGTAAATTAACTCAAAAATGTTCAGAATAATGCAACAATATCAGCATGAACGAAAGTTATTATCTTAATGACCGACGCAATCTGTACATACTGACGATTCATCAGTAGTATCCGGTATTATGCAATCTACCCATGATATATATCCAATGAAATGGTGCACATTTGGACGATACAATCCAACATACGAATGTGTATTAAAGATGTGATAGGGTTAGCATTATTTAAAGTCTTTGGTAATACAATTTCCTTAAAAACTTGACGTAGGCGCAATGAAAGCCAATCTTCTTTAATTATTTTCAATAATTGAGAGCCAAAATTTGGATTAGTGGTTTGCTAAAGAACCACCATTCTAATGTTATCTTATAGAGTGTTGCAGTTAGATTAAGTGGAGGACAGAGAATCAAAACTGACGGAATCGGAAATGAAAGTGTGTACTTTTACTTGTATTTGATTTCTCACCCTGCTCGATACTGCAGATAAAGCGAGCTATTTTATTCTGTACGACGGCCGATGCAGTCTAAATTTATTGTAATTTGTATTGTTCATGGTTAATCAACTACACTACACTAGTTACATGCTTCACAAATATGAGCCTTTTAGCAACATAGTGAAGAACCAGCAGTAATGGAGTTGGACTAGACACATTTAAAGGACAAATTTACAAAATACTGATTTTTTATACCAATTGAACTAGCGTGCCACTGCAACGACTGTGATCGTAAACTCGCTCTACTCATGTTATGAGAATAGTCTCATATGCTATGATTGAATATACTGTAGGAGTATTTTGCGGAGTTGCTTTCTTGTTCGTTATTTTGTACCCCTACTACATATCAATGGTAGCTATTATTACTACCCGTGCGCCTAATCAGTCTCTGATCTTCTTCGGATGGTTGATGTGAGAAGGCAAAAACATCGGGTCATACGTATATTCTACACAATATTGCAATTAGAAATCTAATTCACAGATAGTCCAATTTGACCATGTGTTGGTCGGCAATAAAAAACAGATTTTAACATAAAATTATATCTTAAACACCATTCACAGTTAAACTAAATTGTCCGTCTTCTAGACGGCAAGAATTAAAATGATTTATGTATATAAAGAAAAATGTTTTACACACAAGTGGTTATTATTACACAAATGTCTGGATTGTAATGAGTAGTCAAACGATTAAAAATACATGACAATATGAGCCTAGTAAAATTATTTATGTTTATAAAGAAAATTGTTTTGTGTAATCCGTTTAAAGACTTTTATGACAAAAACTCAAAGAATACATGATGATGTTAATGGAGTTAACATTGAAAGTTATCACTAAAATTGAACATTGGAAAACGTTTAAAGATTTAAATGACAAACAACTCACAAATGTTTAATTCCTGGCTTTCTATAGTAAACAATCAATCATTTTCATAGTAACGAATAATCCAATTAAGCGAGATAAATTCACTGACACAATAGTCCACCGCGTGATCCTCTCGGATCGCGCGCGGTACTGTCTATTTTATAAAAACACTATTAATTACAAATAAAATTGCAGTTCAAGAAATATCGATTAAAACTGCTTGAGACTAAAAGAGATTGTTCCTAAAATCACAGCTAAGAGAAATATTGTTTAAGGACAGAGTTAAAATATTTGACCTTAAAGAGCACAGCGTTTGTAAAATTCGACCTTCGTTGGGTTGTAACACGGAGCCGCGTGTTACAATACATTCCCCCGACAGTGAAAATTAATACACAATGAAGGGGTTAACCTTACAGGAAGTGTTATTGCTCGGACTGGTTTTGGCTGTCAACACTGATACTGGTTACTCTATCTCTAGCGTTCTTGGACGGATGGTTAGGTCGAAGTGTTCGAGAAAGTCACGTCCAATGATGTTTCATGTCGTGTTGGCGATGATGAACGGATATTTGAAACATCATTTTGAGTTGGAGAATGAGATTGTGTGTATTCGTACCCCAAACGTCGCTATGTTGGAGCCATTTGCGCAGGTCAGACTGCAGGTGTCGACTTGGTGGGTGGGTTCGAGATAATTATGGCGTAGTGAGCTTACATCTGATCCAGTGTCTATGACAATTCATTCGCCAGAGATTGCGTCACGGATGAGAAAGTATGTTGATAGTGGCAACCGACGATGAGATTAGTTGCTGGCATTTGGGCGTTTGAAGCCTGACTTAATTGGAGCCATTGCTGCAAAGACAATAGTTTGATTGCGCTCTACCGCGAAGGCAACGTGCTTCGAGCCATCAGACGTGGAGCGGCCAACAATCTTGTGGTGCTCAGCCTCTGCTGCCGCCGAGGAGGCTGACCCCACCCGTCTTCCGAACCTTCCATGGGCGGATCCTCCTGAGTTGTTGAGGGTGAGCGCGCCCATCTGAACGTCGCGTCTGTGCGCGGGTATGTGCAGACGTTTCCGAAGCAATAACGTGTGTAGTGGCCTTCATTGAAAGTGCTTGAATTTCTCAAAATCTAGCTGTTTATTAATTCCTTACTGGCTGTGAGTTCGACGAACCGGGGCATCATTTATGTAGGGGTACTTTTCGCTGTTGCTATCTCGTTCTTGATTTTGTACCCCTACTACATATCAATGGTGGCTCTTATTACTACCCGTGCGCCTAATCAGTCTCTGATCTTTTCGGATGGTTGATGTGAGAAGGCAAAAACATCGGGTCATACGTATATTCTACACAATATTGCAATTAGAAATATAATTCACAGATAGTCCAATTTGACCATGTGTTGGTCGGCAATAAAAAAAACAGATTTTAACATAAAATTATATCTTAAACACCATTCACAGTTAAACTAAATTTTCCGTCTTCTAGACGGCAAGAATTAAAATGATTTATGTTTATAAAGTAACATGTTTCGCACACAAGCAGTTATTCTTACACAAATGTCTGGATCGTAATTAGAATAGTCAAATGATTAAAAATACATGACAATATGAACATAGTAAACTGATTTATGTTTATAGAGAAAATGTTTTGCACACAAGTAGTTATTCTTACACAAATGTCTGAATAGAATTGTATTTATACCATCAATTTAAAACATATGAAGATATGTAAAAAGTCATCGTTAAAAGCTGTCACTAAAATGAAGGAATAAGCCCCATAAAGACTTCAATGACCAAAAACTCACGAATATTTAGTTCATGTCATTATTATAATCTATTATTCTCTGAAATTCTGAATTGCACAATTAACTGACAACAGTAAAAATTTCTAATATCCCAACTGAGCGGAATAAATCCGCAGCGACACAATAGTCCATCGCGTGATCCTCGCGGATCGCGCGCGGTTCTGTTTCTTTAATAAAACACTATTAATTACAAATAAAATTGCAGTTCAAGAAATGTCGATTAAAACTGCTTGAGACTAAAAGAGCTTGTTCTTAAGATCACAGTTAAGAGAAATATAGTTTAAGGACAGAGTTAGAATATTTGACCTTAAAGAGTACAGCGTTTGTAAAAATCGACCTTCGTTGGGTTGTAACACGGAGCCGCGTGTTACATACACCCCCCCGACAAAGAAAAATAGTGCACAATGAAGGGGGCTAACCTTACAGGAAGTGTTATTGCTCCGTCATACCGTGTAAAGATTGGTTTTGGCTCTGTCAACACTGATACTGGTTTCTCTATCTCTAGCGTTTTTGGACGGATGGTTAGGTCGAAGTGTTCGACAAAGTCACGTCCAATGATGTTTCATGTTGTGTTGGCGATGATGAACGGATATTTGAAACATCATTTTGAGTTGGACAACGAGATTGTCTGTACTCGTACCCCAAACGTCGCTATGTTGGAGCCATTCGCGCAGGTCAGACTGTTGGTGTCGACTGGGTGGGTGGGTTCGAGATAATTTTGGCGTAGTGAGCTTACATCTGATCCAGTGTCTATGACAATTCATTCGCCAGAGATCGCGTCACGGATGAGAAAGTATGTTGATAGTGGCAACCGACGATGAGATTAGTTGCTGGCATTTGGGCGTTTGAAGCATGACTTAATTGGAGCCGTTGCTGCAAAGACAATAGTTTGATTGCGCTCTACCGCGAAGGCAACGTGCTTCGAGCCATCAGACGTGGAGCGGCCAACAATCTTGTGGGTGCTCAGCCTCTGCTGCCGCCGAGGAGGCTGACCCCACCCGTCTTCCGAACCTTCCATGGGCGGATCCTCCTGAGTTGTTGAGGGTGACCGCGCCCATTTGAACGTCGCGTCTGTGCGCGGGTATGTGCAGACGTTTCCGAGGCAATAACGTGTGTAGTGGCCTTCATTGAAAGTGCTTGAATTTCTCAAAATCTAGCTGTTTATTAATTCCTTACTGGCTGTGAGTTCGACGAACCGGGGCATCATTTATGTAGGGGTACTTTTCGCTGTTGCTATCTCGTTCTTGAATTTGTACCCCTACTACATATCAATGGTGGCTCTTATTACTACCCGTGCGCCTAATAAGTCTCTGATCTTTTCGGATGGTTGATGTGAGAAGGCAATAACATCGGGTCATACGTATATTCTACACAATATTGCAATTAGAAATATAATTCACAGATAGTCCAATTTGACCATGTGTTGGTCGGCAATAAAAAAACAGATTTTAACATAAAATTATATCTTAAACACCATTCACAGTTAAACTAAATTGTCCGTCTTCTAGACGGCAAGAATTAAAATGATTTATGTTTATAAAGTAACATGTTTCGCACACAAGCAGTTATTCTTACACAAATGTCTGGATCGTAATGAGAATAGTCAAACGATTAAAAATACATGACAATATGAACATAGTAAACTGATTTATGTTTATAGAGAAAAATGTTTTGCACACAAGTAGTTATTCTTACACAAATGTCTGAATAGAATTGTATTTATACCATCGATTTAAAACATATGAAGATATGTAAAAAGTCATCGTTAAAAGCTATCACTAAAATGAAGGAGTAAGCCCCATAAAGACTTCAATGACCAAAAACTCACGAATATTTAGTTCATGTCATTATTATAATCTATTATTCTCTGAAATTCTGAATGGCACAATTATCTGACAACAGTAAAAATTGCTAATATCTCAACTGAGCGGAATAAATCCGCAGCGACACAATAGTCCACCGCGTGATCCTCGCGGATCGCGCGCGGTTCTGTTTCTTTAATAAAAACACTATTAATTACAAATAAAATTGCAGTTCAAGAAATATCGATTAAAACTGCTTGAGACTAAAAGAGATTGTTCCTAAAATCACAGCTAAGAGAAATATTGTTTAAGGACAGAGTTAGAATATTTGACCTTAAAGAGCACAGCGTTTGTAAAAATCGACCTTCGTTGGGTTGTAACACGGAGCCGCGTGTTACAAGTTATTAATAAGAAATTGGTAAAATATTGCGTGATAAGTTCATCTCGTAAACAACAACATACCATTGGAATTCGAATTCCCGAAACATTTGTGAAGACACATATGTAACGATAGAAGATTAGGTGATTTCTACGCAAGATTTTTTCCACTCTCGAGCACAAATTATTACTGCTTGTTAATTTATTCGGAAGTAGTTTACCTGGCTGTGCAGGTGGACTAAGGAATACTTTCTTCGCAAATTCATCCGTCGTCGTTGTTGATTTTGTTGTCGTCGCCGACATTTTTGTCGTTGTTGCATTCAATTTGGGTAATTGCTCTTATTCTGGTTTTACTGTGATTCTTATATGACATGTGACAGCTTTAATTTCGTCTATATGATAATAAATATGTGATAATTGCAGAATCAACCGGAAATTTATAATCGGCTTCTTTCTGCAAAATGTATTCTATTAGTAGAGAATATAATTAGACTTGCCTTACACGATCTTTAATTTTATTCTGTCTTATTTATTTACTTCATGATCTGCTTACTTACGATTTGCCGATTTTTTATAAAATCATAATTTGCTGATTCAAGATTATCAACTATCCCGAATCTAAGCACATATTGGTTGTTTCACATGACAATTATTTATCTTGTATGCTTACATATAATCCGAATTGCAACATTATGCTATCTGTTACACATCGATTTTCAAAATTTTGTGAATAAATTGAAAAATATTGAATTTCTTATCCGTGTATGCAAAACACGCTCACTATATCTCAATGAAACTATACCTCCAGAGGGGTTTTGTTTTCTATTTGACGCAGAATAAAATTTCTTCTTTTGTGACCAGTGCGTTACATGGGACAATTTGTTTACAAAATATTTGAAAAATCAACAATCATTCTCATTCAAATATATTAATATTTTTCATTATTTTGAAAGTAAATATTTTAAAGCTCCACGCACTAAATTACTTATGGCATGCTTTTTTAATCTTCTTACGCAAACGTCTTCCAAAATTTCGAGTGCTCGTGGAAGACGTCCCTTCAGAAACGGAATATTGTGCTAAGCCATTTCTTTTTTGGAGTTTCGCGGGATTAATCACTCCTCACGTTTGGTTGGTAGCGGCTCTGGAGATCCGTACACATTATCAATCCACGGCTTTTTCCCGATAGGTGATGTGAGAAAACTAATACAAATGATCACAAATGTATTGCAAATAACGTTGCATATAAATTCATAAGTAGTCCAAATTGACCAATAAAATGAAATTGTTCACAAAGTTGAATGTCTTCTGCACAAGTCACAGTTAAACAAAATTGTCCAAGCTCTAGACGGCAGCAAAATGAACGCTGTTTACAAAGTTGAATGTCTTACACACAAGAAATTATTCTTTCACAAATGTCTGAATTGAATGAATACATGTAACAGATTGAAAATACATGATGATATGAATATAGTCACTGTTAAAAGTTGTCACTGATGATAAATGGAATAAAATCGTGTAAAACTTCAATGAAAAAATATCACAAATAATAAGTTCACAGTTTGCTATGGTTTTAACTTATTTAATTAAAATAATCCATTGTACTCTTAAATTTCGATGGGTATAGTTAAATGCGAAGAATAAATCACTTGCATAAACTGCGAATAATCCAACTGAGCGAAATAAATCCGCTGTGACACTATAATCCACCGCATGTTCCTTGCGTATTGCGCGCGGGTGTGTATATTTAATAAACAACCCTATTAATTACAAATAAAATTGCAGTTCAAGAAATCTCAATTACAACTGCTTGAAAATAACATAGATTGTTTCTAAAATCACAGTTAAGACAAAAAATATTGTGTAAGAACAGAATTAGATTATTTGACCTTAAAGAGCACCATATTTGTCAAAATCGAACATCGTTGGGTTGTAACGCGGTGCCACGTGTTACATACACCCCCCGACAATGAAAATTAGTACACAATGAAGGGGGCTAACCATACAGGAGGTGTTATTGCTCTGCAATACCGTGCAACAACTGATTTTGGCTCTGTCAACACTTATTCTTGTTCCTCTATATCTCGCGGCGGCGTGACGGCGTCAGTTGGCTCGGTTGTTGATGAGATGTCGGGCGTCAGTCCGATGTCAGAAAGACTGTCTTGAGGTGGAGTTATCGTTTCTTCACCGCCTGATAGGTCAACATCGCGGAACAGCGGGTCATTTGGATCACCGTCGGCCGCGGATAGTCTGTGTTTGGAGACCGCTTCAGCTTTGCCATTAATCTCCAAAATGATGTAATTCTGACGTCGATCTAACACACGATAAGGACCGCGCTTCGGTTTGGCTAGAATTCTGTTATCCATATCGTTGTTCCCGAAGAACCACCGCCTCAAAATCTTTGCGTCTATAAATTGGACCATGTTGCTGGTGTGTAGGGCAGATCGGCTGATTCTGACCGTTTTATTGTAGAAAACTGCGAAGTGGAAACAGAAATGCCGGATCGTTTATAGTTATTGCAGTTTCAGAGCGTAACCGGACTAGTTCGCCAGGCAGCCGTAGACATGCGCCAAATACGATTTCAGCGGAACTACATTTGACGCATTGATAGGAGTACTTTCGGTAAAGCCGCAAGCCAATCTTCTTTTGGGCTAGCCTTGAACGCCGCTTTCAGTTCTCGGTGTGGCCTTCGGGAGAATCCATTTGCTCTCGGATTGCGAACCGCGGTCACTGAGTGTTTGACACCATAGTATTGCAGTAGGGCTGCAAACTCTTCACCCAGGTACTGTGCGCCACGATCGGTTGTCACTTTAGCTGGAGCACCAAACAAAGCGAACCAATTGAGATCTAAAGCATAACTGACAGTTTCTTGCTTTATGTCTGGCAGTGGTATGGCCGCATAACATCGAGTGGTGCGATCCCGTATTGACAGTAGATATCGCATATTGTTCACGGCAGGTAAGGTTACCAGTACAACATGTATGTGCGTGAACTGGACTTTAGTCACTTGAATGATTTGTGGTGCCGTTTTGGTGTGCCTCGTCACTTTGCATTTCTGACATTCTAGACATTGTTTTGACCACTTCTTGACATCTCGCCGCATGTCAGGCAAAAAATACGTTCTGGATAGAATTTCCACTGATGCTTCGCCAGATGGGTGGCTCATTGAATGGTAGACTTAGAAGATCTTGGAAAGGAGTTTTTCTGGTATAAACGGCCGAAGGTCCATGCCAGATATTTTACACTGCAACAGAGTTCCAGTATAATCAAGTGTTTTCAGTCGATTGACATCAAATATCCGAAGTGATGGATCACCTTGCTGAGCTGCTTGCAATTCCTGAGTGCTTATAGGTGAAGGACACATTATTGATGCACTGAGATCTGCAAGACGGCTTAGGGAGTCTGCGACCACATTTTCTGATCCTTTGACATGAGTGACTTCATATTCTACTCGTTTATTCGTATAAGTTGTATGTTGACACGTCATGAATATAATTACTCTTTCTTTCTTCTAAGCATCGGAAGTAGAGGAAGATGGTCTGTGTAGATGTTGAACTTTCGGCCATCCAGATAGGTTGCGAAGTGTAGGATCGACCGGTAGATTGCGAGTAATTCTATTCCTAATGTAACATTTCGCGTCTCAAGTGGTTGTAGTTTTTGCGAATAGAAAGCGATAGGTTAGTGTATGCCATTGATGGACTGTTGAAGCACTGCGCCTATGGCAACGTCGGATGCGTCAGTTATCAATTCAAAAGGTTGAGACCTATCAGGGCAATGTAGCATGGTCGCTTTGCATAAGGCCCTTTTGGCATCCTCGTAAGCCTGCATGTCGCCCAAGTTGGTTTGAATCGGTTGTGATTTCTTGACAAAACGGCTTTCTGGAACGAGATATTTGTGAAGAGGTATCAGATTCTTTGCAAGGCAGGGTACAACTCGCGAAAAGTAGTTCATCTTGCCCAAGAATCATCGTAATGCTCGAACGGTGGTTGGAGGCTGTAGATCTTGAATAGCACGAACCATAGCATGTATATGTGTCATGCCTTCTTCGGAAATTTGATGACCGAGGAATTCAATTGATTTCTGTGCAAAGGCGCATTTGTTGCCATGAGGTCGGAGGCAATAGTCTGCTAGATTTGTAAGCAGGATCTCAATATGTTGTACATGTTCGGACATTGCGTTGGAGAATACCAGGATGTCGTCTAGATATGGAATTACAAATGGTAGACAATCTAGTATTTCGTCCATAACGCGTTGGAATGTTGGCGAGGCATTCTTGAGACCGAAAGGAATATAGTGATATTCGTGAGTGCCACTTTCGGTGATTTTGAGTGCAGTATATGATACTGAGTCTTTCTCCATCGGTACTTGATAGTGGGCTTTCACTAGGTCAAGTTTTGAATACACAGCATGACCGATAGCAGATCTGAGTAAGTCAGTTAGTACTACTACCACAGGCAATGCATATGGGGAGCTAGATCGTGTATAGATTTCTTGCTGACGTAGCATGGCGAATTCTTGCTCGGCGGCCTTATGTTTGTGTGGTGCCAACGGACGTGCTCGGGGAAGATGAGGAAGTGGTTTTGACAAGATGATACAATGGGCTGTGATGGCACGCTTCCTCTTGAGATCGGGTATAAAGGAGATAAGTTTGAAAATTTCTTCATGACGTTTCAGAACATCGTCCGGTTGCGGTACATGAGGAACTGGAGGAATTAGCTGTATAGATGAGATTGCTTCGGCGCGAATCGTATATTTTAGTTCTGATGTAAGCAACTTATTGTATGCAGTGCATATCTCTCGTTTTCTAGGACGAATGGCCAGGTCGAAGTGTTCGAGAAAGTCACGTCCAATGATGTTTCTTGTCGTGTTGGCGATGTTGAAAGGAAATTGAAACATTTTTTTGAGTTGGAGAACGAGATTGTGTGTACTCGTACCCGAAACTTTGCTATACTGGAGCCATTTGCGCAGGTCAGATTGCTGGTGTCGACTGGGTTGGTGGGTACGAAATAATTGTGGCGTAGTAAGCTTACATCTGATCCAGTGTGTATGAGTGTTGTCGAGAATAGATGGCAGTGTAACATCGTCCTCATCCGTCATCTTGCGGCTGTCTTCGAGCATTGTAATCTCGCGAGTGTGTTTTTCTGTGATATGTGTCTTAGAAATTTACTTTCCTTCGTGGCATTCATCCAAAGTGCTTGAATTTCTCAAAATCTAGATGTTTATTAATTCTTTACTGGCTGTGAGTTCGACCAACCAGGGCACCATTTATGTTGGAGTTTTGCATAGTTAATTACTCCCTACATTTGATTGGTAGCGGCTGTAGAGATACGTGCACATGATCAATCCCCGGCTTTTTCCCGATGGGTGATGTGAGAAGATTAATACGAATGATCACAAATGTATTGTAAATAGCGTTGCATATAAGTTCATAAGTAGTCCAAAATGACCATGCTCTAGACGGCAAAAAATTAAATTGTTCAAAAAGTTGAATGTCTTATGCACAAGTCACTGTTAAACAAAATTGTCCGTGCTCTAGACGGCAGCAAAGTGAACGCTGTTTACAAAGTTGAATGTATTACACACCAGCTATAATTCTTTCACAAATGTCTAGAATTGAAATGAATACATGTAACCGGAATTGAAAATACATGATGATATGAATATAGTCACTGTTAAAAGTTGTCGCATTGATAAAAGGAATAAAATCGTGTAAAAACTTCAATGAAATAAATTAACTTATAGTATAGTTCACTGTTTACTTATGGTTTTAACTTATTTAATTACCATAATAATAGAATATAGAATGAGAATAGAATAATATCTCTATTTAGTTTAAACCACACATGTTCCATCAAATAATAAAATTGGAAAATGTACAATATAAAAAAAAGTTATCAGTTCACAAAAAATGTGCAATTAGTCCGATGTAGATAAGTATATCTCACTAGTTGTACTGTACAATATATCAATATCAGAAAGTTCGGCTGTAAGGAATAATAGACACATCATCAAAATAGGAAAAATTAAGGTATAATTCAAGTGTAATATTATGCAAAAAAATGAGAACCATGACTAGCAATTGATTGTATGTAATGTTGACTAACATGACGATATAATGCATAACATTTAAATTTTAATAATACAAAACTTGGAAATAAAAATTTCAAGAAATTCTGTTTCCGATAACATTTATCCTTATCTTTTATTCAACCATGAGAAAGTATTATCATAGTCAAAATAAAAAATATCAGCAGGATTGTGAACTTTTTGTAGTTCAACATATAAAAATTTTAAAGACATCTTAGATGGAGGAATTTCTCTAAGCCCCTTTGGCAATTGGTTACAAATTTTGGAGATTTTCGAAAAAGAGAATAACTTGTTCGTAACATTCCCAACCAAAGGAGGAGTAATTGCCAAATGTCCAGATCTAGTTCCAACTTCATGACTCTTTCTTATCGGATTCATATAGGCACCAGTCCACTGGTTCAAATGGAAAAATTTTATGCAATAGCACAACCTCCGAAACAACAAAGTTTGCAGTGATACAAACTGTAACCTAGAGGCGTATATAGTGCAGGAGATAGGACTAATTTGTTTCACAACTTTTCTTTGTACAGCTTCTATCTCATTGGACAAACCCTTTTTTAATGGATTCCAAGTAGCGACAGTATATTCTAGTATCGATCTAATCCATATTATATACATTTTAAGTTTTATGTCATTCGATAAGATATTTCGATTTATTAGTGCCCATCTTTTCTTGGCACTGCCTACTATCCTTTCAATATGTCTCTCAGCAGAAGCTGTACATTAAATAGTTATGCCTAAATCCTTTATTTCTTGCATAAGTTTAATCTCAAACACATCATTAATCACAGCATCATGAAAATAAACATAATGAAAGTTTGTTCTGTTACCTATTTTTAAAGCTCTCGTCTTTTTATTGTTTATTCTCAGCCCTAGTGTAATCAAATATCTACTCAAATCATACAAATCTAATGTCACATTATTTTTGGAGAATTCGACATTTTTTGGATCAATTGGAAAGATTATTTTTAAATCATCAGCGAATTTGCAAACTCGACCGTTAAGGATCTTAGTTTCCAAATGTGCAAATACGATTTTAAATAAAATTGGCCCCAAACTTGATCACTGTGGAATTCCACTTGTTACTCTTTTCGATTTTGATATCAAATCGTTTACTTGAATACTCATTCTTCGATTATATAAATAGTATTTAAGTAATCTAAAAATATTCGGATCAATATTCAATAAATAATCGCATTCAAAATAGCATCAAAAGATATAGAGTCAAAAGCTTTTGAGATATCTATAAATACAATTAATGCATCTAACTTTTTCTCATCTAATGTAATTACATGTTTCCACATAGAGAGAATATTAGTAGTTGTCGACCTGTCTTTTGTAAAGCCTGTGAATATATCAAAATCAGCCGGCAACATACGTTCTAAATGATCTAGTATCAATCGTTCTATTGTAGGGGTACTTTTCGCTATTGCTTTCTCGTTCCTGATTTTGTACCCCTACTACTTATCAATGGTTGCTATTATTACTACCCGAGCATTCAATCAGTCTGTTCCTTTTCAGATGGTTAATATAAGAAGGCCGAAGAAAGGTTTCATGTATATATTCCACACAATGTAGCACATATAAATATAAAGTGATTTATGTCTATAAAGCGAAATGTTTAGCACAAATGTCTGGATTGGCATGAATATAGTCATATGATTGAAAATACATGATAATATGAACATAGTAAAATGATTTATGTTTATAAAGTAAAATGTTTTATACACAAGTGATTATTGTTACACAAATGTCTGAACAGAATTGTATTTATACCAACGACTAAAACATATGATGACATGTAAAAATCATCGTTAAAGGTTATCATTAAAAATGAAGATGTAAATTGTTTAAAGACTTCAATGATAAAAAAATAACAAAGCTTTAGCTTACTACTTGCAATATTTTCAGTTCATGTCAAACTATTAATCCATTTTTCTATGTGGACAATAACAGGCCACCGCGTGATCCTCGCGGATCGCGCGCGGTTCTCACTAATTTATAAAAAAACTATTAATTACAAATAAAATTGCAGTTCAAGAAATATCGATTAAAACTGCTTGAGACTAAAAGAGATTGTTCCTAAAATCACAGCTAAGAGTAATATAGTTTAAGGACAGAGTTAGAATATTTGACCTTAAGGAGCACAGCGTTTGTAAAAATTGACCTTCGTTGGGTTGTAACACGGAGCCGCGTGTTACATACACCCTCCCCGACAGTGAAAATTAGTACACAATGAAGTGGGCTAACCTTACAGTAAATGTTATTGCTCTTTCATGCCGTATAACGACTGTCAACACTGATACTGGCTCCTCTATTTTTCGCGTTCTTGGACGGATGGTTAGGTCGAAGTGTTCGAGAAAGTCACGTCCAATGATGTTTCATGTCGTGTTGTCGATGATGAACGGATATTTGAAACATCATTTTGTGTTGGAGAACGAGATTCTGTGTACTCGGACCCCAAACGTCGCTATGTTGGAGCCATTCGCGCAGGTCAGACTGTTGGTGTCGACTGGGTGGGTTGGTTCGAGATAATTGTGGCGTAGTGAGCTTACATCTGATCCAGTGTCTATGACAATTCATTCGCCAGAGATTGCGTCACGGATGAGAAAGTATGTTGATAGTGGCAACCGGCGATGAGATTGATTGCTGGCATTTGGGCGTTTGAAGCATGACTTAATTGGAGCCGTCGCTGTAAAGACAATAGTTTGATTGCGCTCTACCGCAAAGGCAACGTGCTTCGAGCCATCAGACGTGGAGCGGCCAACAATCTTGGGGTGCTCAGCCTCTGCTGCCGGCGAGGAGGCTGACCCCACCCGTCTTCCGAACCTTCCATGGGCGGATCCTCCTGAGTTGTTGAGGGTGACCGCGCCCATCTGAACGTCGCGTCTGTGACCGGGTATGTGCAGACGTTTCCGAGGCAATAACGTGTGTAGTGGCCTTCATTGAAAGTGCTTGAATTTCTCAAAATCTAGCTGTTTATTAATTCCTTACTGGCTGTGAGTTCGACGAACCGGGGCACCATAATGTAGGGGTACTTTTCGCTCTTGCTTTCTCGTTCCTGATTTCGTACCCCTACTCCTTATCAATGGTTGCTATTATTAGTACCCGAGCATTCAATCAGTCTGTTCCTTTTCAGATGGTTAATATTAGAAGGCCGAAGAAAGGTTTCATGTATATATTCCACACAATGTAGCACATATAAATATAAAGTGATTTATGTCTATAGAGCGAAATGTTTAGCACGAATGTCTGGATTGGCATGAATATAGTCATATGATTGAAAATACATGATAATATGAACATAGTAAAATGATTTATGTTTATAAAGTAAAATGTTTTATACACAAGTGGTTATTATTACACAAATGTCTGAACAGAATTGTATTTATACCATCGACTAAAACATATGATGACATGTAAAAATCATCGTTAAAAGTTATCATTAAAAATGAAGATGCAAATTGTTTAAAGACTTCAATGATAAAAAACTAACAAAGCTTTAGCTTACTACTTGCAATATTTTCAGTTCATGTCAAACTATTAATCCATTCTTCTATGTGGACACTAAATTAAGTGACACAACAGGCCACCGCGTGATCCTCGCGGATCGCGCGCGGTTCTCTCTATTTATAAAAACACTATTAATTACAAATAAAATTGCAGTTCAAGAAATATCGATTGAAACTGCTTGAGACTAAAAGAGATTGTTCCTAAAATCACAGCTAAGAGAAATATTGTTTAAGGACAGCGTTAGGATATTTGACCTTAAAGAGCACAGCGTTTGTAAAAATTAACCTTCGTTGGGTTGTAACACGGAGCCGCGTGTTACACTATTATCTTAAAAAACGAAGGGATAATAGAGATTAATCTATAATCACTAGCGCACGTTGGCTTACTTACTTTTGGCAACGGCTTAGCTACTATCGTTAGTATATCGATTGGTAATTTCCCATTCTTCAAAATTCTATTTATAAAGTTGCAGAGCGCATTCGTAAAAATTGAGGGTAATTGAAACAGATTATCAATCGAAATACCAAGGTGATCTTTTTGTTTTTTTGATTTGATTTTTAACATTAATTTTATCAATTCATCACTGTCAATAACAAGTCCTGATTCCTGGTCTCCCAAAGGATCAGGTATTTCCATAAAATTTCTTTCATTCTGTGGATTACATATTAAATTGCCAAAAACATCATCCAATTCACAGAGATATTCGTGCTCAGATGTATCCACAGGTAATATAAGCTTTAACTTTTCCTTATAATTTTTTAGAATAGAATAGAATATCTTTATTTAGATTCAAACCACACATATTCCATCAAATAATAAAATTGGAAATTGTAAAATATATATTAAAAAAATTATCACATCACAATAATTGTGCAATTAATCTCATGTAGATAGGTATATCTTACTAGTTGTACAATACAATATATCAATATCAGAAAGTTCGACTGAAAAGAATAATATATACATTATCAAATTAGGAACAAATAAGGTATAATTCGAGTGTAACATTATGCAAAAATTGAGAACCATGACTAGCAATTGATTGTATGTAATGTTAGCTAATTTGAAGAAATAGTGCATAACATTTCAATTATAATAATACAAAACTTGGAAATAAAATCTCAAGAAAATCTGTTTTCGATAATAATTATCCTTGTCTTTTATTCAACCATGAGAAAGTATTATCATAATCAAAAATATAAAAAATATCAGCAGGATTGCAGACTTTTTCAAGTTCAGTAGATAAAGTTTTAAAAGACATCTTAGATGGAGGCATTTCTCTAAGCCCCTTAGCTAATAGGTTATAAATTTTGTAGATTTTCGAGAAAGAGAATAACTTGCTCGCTACATTCCCCACCAAAGGAGGAGATATTGCCAAATGTCCAGATCTAGTTCCAACTTCATGACTCTTTCTTATCGGAGTCATATAGGCACCAGTCCACTGGTTCAAATGGAAAACTTTTATGCAATAGGACATCCTCCGAAACCATACAGTGATGCAGCAATGACACAAACTGTAATCTAGTGGCGTATATAGTGCAGGAGATAGGACTTATATGTTTCACAACCTTTCTTTGTACAGCTTCTATCTTATTAGACAAACCTTTTTTTAATGGATTCCAAGTAGCGACAGCATATTCTAGTACCGGTCTAATCCATATTATATACATTTGAAGTTTTATGTCATTTGATAAGATATTTCGATTTATTAGTGCCCATCTTTTCTTGGCACTGCCTACTATACTTTCAATATGTCTCTCAGCAGAAGCTTTACATTGAATAGTTATGCCTAAATCTTTAATTTCTTGCATAAGTTTAATCTCAAACACATCATTAATAACAGCATCATGAAAATAAACATAATTAAAGTTTGTTCTGTTCCCTATTTTTAAAGCTTTCGTCTTTTTATTGTTTATTCTCAGCCCTAGTGTGATCAAATATTTACTCAAATCATACAAATCTAATGTCACATTATTTTTGGAGAATTCGACATTCTTTGGATCAATTGGGAAGATTATTTTTAAATCATCAGCGAATTTGCAAATTCGACCGTTAAGGATCTTAGTTTCCAAATTTGCAAATACAATTTTAAATAAAATTGGCCCCAAGCTTGATCCCTGTGGAACTCCACTCGTTACTCGTTTCGATTTTGATATCAAATCGTTTACTTGAATACTCATTCGTCGATTATATAGATAGTATTTAAGTAATCTAGAAATATTCGGATCAATATTCAACAAACTAATCGCATTCAAAATAGCATCAAAAGATATAGAGTCAAAAGCTTTTGAGATATCTATAAATACAATTAATGCATCTAACTTATTCTCGTCTAATGTGATTACATGTTTCCACATGGAAAGCATATTAGTAGTTGTCGATCTACCTTTCGTAAAGCCATGTTGACATAGGTCAAAATCTCTTTCTCTAAAATCTACACAATTTATAACCAATTGCCGAAGGGGCTTAGAGAAATGCCTCCATCTAAGATGTCTTTTAAAACTTTATCTACTGAACTTGAAAAATTCTGCAATCCTGCTGATATCTTTTATTTTTTTGATTATGATAATACTTTCTCATGGTTGAATAAAAGACAAGGATAATTGTTATCGGAAACAGATTTTCTTGAGATTTTTATTTCCAAGTTTTGTATTATTATAATTGAAATGTATGCACTATATCTTCAAATTAGTTAACATTACATACAATCAATTGCTAGTCATGGTTCTCAATTTTTGCATAATGTTACACTCGAATTATACCTTAATTGTTCCTAATTTGGTGATGTATATATTATTCTTTTCAGTCGAACTTTCTGATATTGATATATTGTATTGTACAACTAGTGAGATATACCTATCTACATGAGATTAATTGCACAATTATTGTGATGTGATAATTTTTTAATATATATTGTACAATTTCCAATTTTATTATTTGATGGAATATGTGTGGTTTGAATCAAAATAAAGATATTCTATTCTATTCTAAATGGCGTGCGAGCTTTCGTTTTTCACGCTATATAAGCACGGTGCATTTACCATGCTTTTCATAGTCACGTTTGATATATGCTGCGCGCTACGTGTGCGTGCTGTCTCGTGTCATACTGACTGTTCACCTACGCTGACATCTGGACTTGCTTCACAAGCAGAGTCACCTAGTCATGCCAGTCTTGTTGATGCACAATTAGTGAGACGGAGTAACATCTATTTTTTTACCTCTAAGTATGCCAGTCACCATGGTGTTGTCGCAGATTTTCCACAAGAAAATTCTGAGACTTCGCACAGCCACATGCTCTCTGATTTCGACGCCACAACGAAGGAGCACAAGTCAGTCAACAAGAGCCGGTCTCCAGTGCTTAAGAGTACTTCTAGATACTGCTACACTACCTAACATTCTCGGCATTTGCAGGAGAACGCAATTCCGGCTCTAATAATGGCCAACTATAGTACTTATTCTCAGCCTCCACGCACCTCAACTTGTTTGTAACTTCGTACTTGAAACTGAGCCGTTCACTGGTTGTTATTTTTATTTTAAAGTTTCTATATTTCTCATCTGATCTCTTCTCTGTGAAACTTCTTACATTTTGAATTTACATACATATTTTGTGTATTTATATTTTTCTTGAGAATTTTCTACATTTTCATTTGCTGGACTCTCAAAAAGCCTGATTTTTAGAAGGTTCCTCTATCGTAAGCTAATTTTTATCAGCTACTACCAGCTCTTTCGTAACCCAGTAGTTATTATACAATCTTGCTGACCTCCAGGAACAAATGGCTTACGTCACAGATTTGCTTGGAGCCTTATCTGGGAACCCATCCATTTCTACCTTGCAACAACACCTGTTGAGCCAAGCCGATAATTTTCTTAATGGAGTTGTAAGAGTTTTTTTGCGAAATCTTAGCAAACGCAACTTATTTCTCTGACCTTGGATTTGATGGAACATTTGAGAGATATTTTTAATCGTCTGAAAGATATATCAACTGGCAAATGTCGTGCTTTTGTGCTTTCCTCTTAGAACAATTCTGTCTAACAATGAGCTTAAACTGCTCAAAACTTGACCACCCTTAATTTCGATAGGCAAAGTCAAATTAAAGCGCGATTGCATAATGATATTTTAGAAAACTGAATAATCAAGAAGCTCCTCGTCAGTCATCTTAACCCCCTTCCGAAACTAAAGGAGCTTACTCTGAATAGAGCAATGCTAAGAAACACCAATCTTTAATCGGAGGCATCCTTGGTGCCATTCCATATCGTCCATATCGTGCTGAGCACCTTCCTAATTGAAGGGCTCCCTATAACCGATAGCATAGACGGTAATTCCCGAAAGTGCACTCAAAATCCAAGATCTCAAAATCAATTTTAAAAAAGCGCAAATTGCTACTAAATTTGTTGATTCTCTAGGGCATCGTCTAAAAACTCATAGCATGTAGTCAGTGTTTGCTATTCTATCAAAAATCTTCCGAAATCAAAGACTTTGCTAGACTTTTAGAAAGTCTTGTTAAGTCTCAACGACTATCGCATGTTTCTTTCTGGCCTATAAAAATAAATATATTTTTTATTTAAGGAGCTAAGAAATTAGAAAATACTAAGCAGGAAATCTGCCATTTTTGGAATATCTAATGACGAGGAATTGCACGGTCATGATATCGTCGCGTCAATGGAAAGTTTATCGTCAATCTGGACTTTCTAAGTCCCGCTCTGGTCTGGTACTGGAGACTGGAATAGGGGTACGTTAGCAAGATTTGTTTTGCAGTGGATAAGGCTGCGCCAACTGGGTAGGGCTTCGAAGGTTTGGTGCACTTTAGGGACTTGCCGTCTGTGTTAGAGGTTATAGAAAGCCCATTAAAGCCTCCTCTTATGCCATCGAACAGATTTTTTCGAGATTTCTATAGCGTGTCTTTCTTCTCAGCCAGAACTATCGGAAACGCCTTCTCCTGGCAAATCGTCTCCCACTATACTTTACCGGATATTTACGAGTCACCTTTTTCATTCCTGAGGTTTCAACTTGTCTGTGACGGTCGTATTTTGCTCACCGTAGTCAACACTACGTTACACGCAATAGCAACTCTTCCATTCAGTGCAACCATACTCGTAAAATATTTAACAAAATCTATCTTTTTTCCAAAGCCACACCTTTATTCAACGCAGAATAAACGGAAATTAAGCTCCTACCTTTGCATGAGTTTAATAAGGTGGCTCACTTTCACTTATTTAACAAATTCCATTGCTAGATTGGAAGCGCAACTGGTTACTTTTTTACTCATAATAATTTTTTACCCTAAGGCTTCTAATTAGTTTATGAGCACTAAGATAATACTTGCTTAGACTCCAAATTAGACAAGTGGCCTTTGATTCTAAATGTAAAATCTGGGATCTACAAAATAATTTTTGTTTTACTGCATCCAAGTATTAAGTACTCTGCCACAATTTGCTCCACTATTTCCTCTCATATTGTTTCAGCAAACGATCGGAAACTCAAAAACTCTTCTGGATCATCTGACGTTATACAACTGACGCTGGTTCTTCCGCGCCTTCCAATAGTCTTAATTTTATTCAACTGAAGTCATTGAACACTGCATGCGACACTGATATTTTACTTTACACAATCTCCAATCTTTTCGACTTTATCCTAGTCAATACTACCTTATATTAACTCGAAAATTACGACAAAGAATTCCGACGTTCGATGTCTTTAGCCGGTCCTTCCTCGCCTATTATCTCAGTCTCAAATTCGTTCATCCAACGACAAATAATCCTGCTTTGATACTCGGACTCTTCACAAGCCTTAATCTAGTCGATCCTTACCTATTCAAATGGAATCTTTTTCTCCTCAGAACGAACTATCTCGAAGTTAATGACAGCGCTTCTCTATCATAACTCTTATAATCCTTATCGTTTAATAATTTGCTAGTCACAATTTCATTCAACTTTACATATCCTTCTTTTGATTTGTACCTTATCATTTCAATTGTTAGGCCAGTTGTCCTTTGGTGTCAAAGTCACGCTAGAACAAATACAGAATAACGAACCTCAAACTACTCACAATTCAAAAGCATATATACTGTAAAGTATTTAAGCAAAAAATGTTCTAGAAATTAAACAAATATTTTCTTTCTAATAATATTCGTTTCAATCAGCCACAGTGGTTTTAATTTATCAATAATTTTTACATTAATTTTGTCGTAGGAAATATTTTCCTTGACATACAACACTTTCTCAAATTAAAGACGTCTAATACTAGACGTAATCCTTACATTTCCGCTGACGTTAAACTCTTCATGACTGAGTTGTGCATACTGGTACCTTTGTCGTTAACGTTGCGCCCTCTTCAATTGTCACTGGCACTGCTAGTTCGTCTGGCGTTTATGGAACGTTATTATCTTGTAACTCGGTAGAACTTGATATCAATGCCGTCAACAACACGTCTTATGAAAGTTTTTGATTTGACTTTTGTTCCTGAGTAATGGAATTGCACACAGCAGACTCGTCCATGGAATGTTGGTCATTAAATTCATCTAGTAATTCAGTATTATCGTCAATTCAGATAAACTGTGGAATGCAAATATCCAAAGTAACACAATCATCAATGCCATTTACTTATATGACAACACATTTGTCTGCCGACCTGTTTAACTCATATGGTCATTCGTAAGATTGAGTCAGGCAGTTCCTCTTATTTGTATTAGATAACTAAACATGCGAAGCGGATCTTAAATCAGAGGAATCATAGCATTTATTTTTTACTTTTCTGGTCTTTGTCGGAGCTAAACTACTCATGTTATCTCTAAGTGCTCCTACAAACTAATCTAAATAGCTAGAAGCCCAATCAAGAATACTTTGAGTTTCTATTACGAGATCTCCAGGCAACTTAATGATTCTAAATATACCAATTGTGCTATTAGACAGATGTGCTCAAGTTTGTCAACCCGGGATTGGTAGCGTGAACCTTGCCTCGAGTTTGGTCTAACTGCGCTATAACACTTTTTGTTAAATATGTAGTGACGGAATGAGTGCAAGCGTTCCAGATGTGAAGGGCAAGTTTCGGCTGTTGAAGGAAATCTTGGCCACTGGCATCTGGGCAGATATTTATCATCAGCCATGGTTGACAGACTATCTAGGAAAAGGAAAACTCCGAATACAAACCATCACTAAGAATGGGCGACATAGTGTTCTTTTACAGTCTACATAACCATGGCAAGTAAAACTTACATTGATTATTTACTGCATCGGCAGTCGTTCAGTATAAAAAGGTTTGCCTTATCTGCTGAGCCGCGCAGGGTGGATAAGCAAAATCGGGCTACTTCAGGCAGCTTTATCACCGATTCTGCCTCCTTTCCTTCTCTTTTCCCTTCTCAATCTAACAATAACACTCTAATAAATACTATTAATATGATTGGTTTAGATTATAACACTGAGCCCAATACCAGGTTGACAAATATCAAAAATGGTTCTATTAGACGACCATTTATTAAACCTAGGTTAGGATTTAACGTAGGCGCATTTAATGTGCGAACATTAAAACAACTTGGACAGCAAGAATCTCTTGCTCGTGAGTTGGATAAATAAGAAATCGACATATGTTGCGTATCTGAAACTAGAATACAGGATCCTACGTGCATTACAGAACTGGTTGCACCATCACTATCTACGCGTTATTTGCTTCGAAAATCTGGTTTCAAAGAGTTCTCTCAAGCCGGTAAATGGGGCGTTGGTATTGCCCTTAGCGCACGAGCTGAAACTTGTTTAATTGAATGGATCTCTTTAAATAGTCGATTGTGTGCGTCACGTTAAAATACATCTACTAAAATCAAAGCAAAAAACCGTTATCATCGTTGCCTCTTCGTGGACTCAAATGGATTATGTAGCAATTAGTTATAGATGGCTCGGTTGCATCCAGGTTTCTCGTTCTTTTTGGAACACTTATGTCGACTCGGACCATGCACTTGTCCCTTGTAGATCTGCACTACAATTTTCCGGGAGAATAATTAAGAATAAACTCCAAATTGATGTAGGCAAACTTAAACAACCGTTTTTCCGACAAAACTATGAAAGTATTTTAAAGGCAAATCTAACTGGTCTGGATGGCGAAAATCCGAATATACTTTAGTCAAAGATAAGTTCCAATATGCAAAATGCAGGTACTACTGCATGTGGTCTTGCAAGCCCTCGTAGAAATAATCATTGACTTTCTGTAAAATCTTTGAAGATACTTAAAATAAGGCGCCAAATTCCACTTGACCGGACTCATAATAATACTGGTCGCAATATAAGACGCCAACTTAAGCGCAGCCTAAAAATCGATTTCGAAAACTTTTGGATCAGAAAGGCTGAAGAAATGGAAGTAGCTTTCGCGTCAGGTAATAGTTGCTTTTTATTCCAACTTATTTGCGCAAAAGGTCCGAGATAATTAAGAGTTAGTGAAACTATAAATGATATTAAGAACCATTTTATAACCGATAAAATAAGTCGTTATGACAGCTGAGCTGAACACTTCAAAGAGCAATTTTATTGGCAACCCACGTCAGTTCCGATTCCCGAAAGCATGTCTGCGACAAAAGTGTGGAATGTTAGTCACGAAGAATCATCCGAGTTAGAAGTACGCGATGCAATCCTATATCTTAAACGGCGCAAAGCCGCAGGTCCCGATGATTTGCTTCCAGGATTGTTTAAGGATGATAGCGATATAATTTCAAGAGCGTTGACCAAACTGTTTCATACTATATGGAATGAGGAAACCGTACCAATTGATTGGAATGAATTGACCATCATTCCCATCTTCAAAAATGGTAATCGTAATTCGTGCGATAACCATCGTGGTATAAATTTGACTTCGTTCGTATTTAGGTTATTTGTTTTGATTATCCTACGTCGACTTAACGCATCACGTGAATCACCTACAAGAGAAGAACAGGCTAGATCCCGCGCAGGACGAGGTTTTATAGATCATATTTTTACGTTAAGGCAAGTTATTAAAAAGAGACATTTATTTCACCGTCCCACAACAGCAGTCTTTCTAGAATTCTTGGGTGCATTTGATTCGGTGGATCACAATGCTTTATTCCATATTTTGTCGAAAAGCGGTATGCTCACAAAATTTGTTAATAATATACGAGCTCTCTACACAAACAAATTAACGAATAACTTTACAACTAGCAGTGGTGTTCGTCAAGGTTTTTCACTTTCTCCATTTTGTTTAATTTTGTAATCGATTCTATTATGAAATACACTCTCCCACACATTTAGGATGCTAGAGCTGAAGTTCTCCCGGGCGATAAACTGGTCGATTTTGACAACGCTGACGATATCGTACTATTATTCGACAATCAAAATGCTGCTCAGGCCACATTGAATAGATTAAAAGATGTTATTCCGCCTTTCAGTATGAAATTTGCACCCTCTAAATGTAAGATACTGTTACAGGATCACCCACCACTCACTCCAACGTTGTGACTGCAGAATGAAGATTTTTACATAGTCGACAGGTTTACATATCTTGGGAGCTCTATCAATAACGTAGGCAATATGTCCGACGAGGTGAGAATACGGATCGCGAAAGCTAGAGTAGCTTTTTCGAACCTTCGTCATTTATGGAGAAACGCCAATATTTCACTTTGCCTTAAAGGTCTTGTTTACAATGCATCTGTATGCGCAGTCTTACTATACGCTAGTGAAACCTTGCCTCATAGAGTTGATGATTTTAGACGCTTACAGGCATTCGATCATCGTTGTTTGAGAAGTATAGCACATGTTGGTTACCAACAACGAATAACTAAAGTTGACATCTGTAGACGTATTTTTGGATCTGCCAATAAGTGCTCCTCGTTAGAAAAACAAGTAAGGCTCCATCAACATCGTTGGCTCTGTCACGTTTTGCGTATGCTCTTATTTCGCTTGCCCAGTAAAACACTGTTCTCTCATCCAGCACCAGATTTTCGTAAGAAACAAAGTGGGCAGATTTTGACATGGCAGAAACAGTTGAAGTCACTTACATCCAAATTGGATAGTATAGGACCCACTCGTCTGCCAGGATGGGGTCCTCGTGCACATCATAGTTCTTGGTTAGAAAGCCTTAGCGATATGGCATCGAATCGAGCTCAGTAGCGATCTTGTTTCAGATGTCTAGTAGAATCATCTTCGTAACTTTCTTTTCTTAGTAGGGCAAAGTTAGCGGCGAGGTTTGGTTTTTTTATGACGTGATACATTGAAATCCACAAGGAAGTTGTATTGCTGATGTCGCCTTGCCCGAATGCTAACTTGGCCATAATGGTGTAGTGGAGAGGTTATGTTTGTCTCATTTCTGTGAGTTATCCTGATACATTTTCTCATAGTAGCAAGGTATTCATTCTCTCTCTGCCTCTCCCTCTCGTAAATCTCACTAATAATTTGTCTAAATTCACTTATATACATTTTTTCTCTCCTTATGGTTTTATGGCAGTGAAACATTAGTCACTTTTGACTTTTATATGGCTGGACATGATGATGAATTATGCTATTGAAGTTTCTAATTGTGCGTTGTAAGTAATGCTATAAGAAAATTGTGTATTCAGCTTGTTCCAATAGTAAACCTCATTGCAGCTTTCTGTCCACGATGCAACCTTTAAGTCATCACATTCGCACGTGGGTTATATGCGCTAGTATGAAATACATTCATTCCCATGAAATTGGGGAATCTTATGAAAGCTCTGACATAAATTGACTACCACGATCACCAGTGACTCTTATTTCAACACCATAACGCGATATCAGATTATACTGGAACGCCAAAAAGACTTATTTTTCTGTCATATCCTCCAAGATTGATATTTCAAATTAGCGACTAAATTGATCAACCATTGTTAGCAAAAACTTCTGACCGTTATCTTTAGGCATCTTGACAATGTCTATATGTACATGTCCAAACTGTCCAGTTGGTATCCCAATATTCTGTATCTCGGTTTTAGTATGTCTCCACATCTTATAATTTTGACACTTGGCACAAGCTCTTACCCATACCCGTATATGCGTCCATTCGCATCTATCAGTAATGAATCTAATGGTGGCTTTTATGGATGGATGTCCCTTATCCTGTAATTGTTGAATTATTTGGTGCGTAACTCCAACGGCACATACGTCGAGGTTGATCTGTGGACGTTTCGCATAACAACCACTTGTCAATCAGGAGCCTGCGAACATATCCCGGTCTCTTAGACAAAACTAACGTAAAGGTATCCGATTCTTGTGCTTCCTCGATCTGATTGACAAAATAGTTAGGAGAATTATCTAGATTCTTCAATAAACCTAGACTTATCAGATCGACATCTGTTTCATTCGGTCTGCTAAGTGCATCTGCTACCACATACTGTATACCAGCAATACGAAAGACAGTGAAATCGAACTCTGCTAACCGGGTAATTTGGAAATTCATCCTGCAAGTATAATTAAGCCTTGCGGTATTACCAAGTATGCTTATCAACGGCTTGTTATCTGTCAAAATTTTGAACTGATGGCCGTCTGAATAATGCTCAAAATGTAGCACTGCAGCACACACAGCAAGAAGCTCTTTACCAAAAGTATTAAACCATTTTTCTCGATCATTACTCTTTCGGCTATAAAACCCAATTGGTCTTATTATATATTGTTCTCTTTGCTGAAGTACTGACCCTATTGCAACATCTGAGGCATTTGTCATTATCTCAAATGACTACTCAAAATCTACAGGAGCTAGTATGGTTATGTCACTTAGCATTTTCTTGGCCCTATGGAATTTCTCGTGGTCTTCCTGACTCAATGTGATAGACCAAGTCGTTTTGATTGTGTTCTTCTCAGTTATAAGGTGGCGTGTCAGCGATCCTAAAATTCTGACAAGACCTAAAATAAACCGTCAATAATAGCTGGGCATGCCCAAGAACCTTCGCAATTAGCGCACGGTCCAGGGCTCCGTTTGTTCTTGATGGCTCGGATTTTAATTTGCAACGGCTTAATTCTGTCTTTGGAAAGTATATGTCCAAGTTATTTTAAAAAAAGACCATCCAATTTTGCTCTTATTCTGCTTGACCTCTAATCTATATTGTTCCAGCCTGGTCAAACCAGTTTCCAAATGATTACGATTTTCATAACTTGATGGACTGAAAGTAATTATGTCTATGTACAAACTCGCAACTGGACAATTCTGAAGGATTTCTTTAGTCAAACGAGGAATTTACTGACTAGCTTTCTTCAACCCAAAAGTTATTTAGTGGAATTCATTAGACCCCCCTCCTGGAAATCTTAATGCGTTGAATGCAGCAAAAAATTCCTCCATCGGGTTTTGATAGTACAATTTCTGGAGGTCTAAAGTAGAATAAACCTGATATACCATTATGTCCGGGATCAGAGTACTCTGGTTAGGGAGAGGATAAGAATCACCCTTAGTTAGTGAGGTTAATTGATGATAATTCCCAAAACCCCTCCATTGTTCCTGGTCAGGTTTTGTAACTACGACTATTAGTGAAGCAAAAATGGAATTTGACCTTCTACTAATTCTCCCTTCGCGCAATTGGTGACATTCAGACACAGCAATCTGTTGCTTGTGTTGGGCCAACGGTTGGGCCTTCGGTGAACAGAGCAATGGAGCCACCAATTGTATTTTGTTTTCTATTCCTGTCTTCAATCCATTTCACTATGCACTGAAAGGTTGAAACTCTTCAAGGTGTTCCTCGAGGATATCCGAAAGTCGTTTTCGACCATTGGACGGTGTAAAAGGACTGTTATAACTGTTAAAGTGTCAGAGTCAGTGTGTGTTAACACCCCTACGCCTTCTGCGGAAGTCCTAGTTTTGGGACCTAATTTCAGTTTAAAATGAGTCAAGAAATCCATCCCAATCATATGGTCCTTGACGTCAGCTATCATAAAATTCTACTTAAAGGAAGATTTCTCTTCCAAGATTACAGACAGTTCTTTCATTTGCATAACTCCTAGCGGAATACAATTCGCGGCCCAAAGTTGATAATCAAATGTGGGGCAATGTACTTCCACCACATCTGACCTAACTATGCTTACTTCTGCACCTGTGTCAATGAGAAACTTCAGACAAATAAATTCATCTCTAATAATGAATTCATTGATGGATAATCTGGCAACGTTTTCAAGATCTCCGCTTAGGCAGAATCTAACCCTATTGCTGACTGTGTCTCTGCTCTTCGCTATTGTCGCATCTTTTGATTTCGCCTTAAGTACACCTTTTAAAGGCATATCAGTGAGCCTTTGCTATGGCACCCCCTACAGATCCTACTAGCGGTGGTTTTATACTTTTCACCGTGAGGAAATTATCTCTCCCATGTTTCTACTTCCTTTCCATCTGGGTCCACGAAAACGCGAGTATATGCAAGTATCTCCTTGGCAATGTGCCTTACACCATCCGCGCGGTCAATCGGATCGTTGACGCGAGTGACTCCCTTGACGTCTAGAATTTCTATCCTGACATTGAAATTGCGATATATTTTCGCCATATCAAAAATTTTGCAATTAATATTAGCAACTTCACCACTTAAGTAGAGTAAATATTCTTGTAATGTCAGGCTGGTTTCTGCATCTGCCCTGACTGGCTGCACTAAAACTGAATCTGCTGTCTCAGTATGTAACTGAGGTTCCTGCTGTTAATACGCACCGTCTAGTGCTCTGAGTTTATTTTGTCAATCAAAATTCATTGTCTTAAATACCACTTATGTGGATCTAAGCCTGGATAATAGCTCAGCTTTAAAAATCGAGTTTACCACATCTCTGGACATATTCTATCCGAAAGCTTTAGCACAAAGACATTCAAAAAATTCTGATGGCAGTTGATACCCCATCTTTTCTAGTCGTAATAATTCGCACATTTGTGCTGACCTTCCAGGATGATATCTCCGTTGAATTTCTACCATAGAAAACTCAAAGACATTTTACGGTTCTTCTTTAACAGATCTGATTCTGAAATTATATAGGGTGCTTCCAAAATTCTCTGGCATTATCATCCATGCTGCAGCCAATTTTTCCATATGGTTCACAATTTGGTAATCTTTAAAAAGCATTTAGGCATCTCCGACACAAATTGAATGATTTTCGAAATTATATGGTGGTGTGGAGGAAGATATATTCTCCGACTAAATTAAAGTGACAATAATTGTTAAATTTAAACCATCTTGGCCGATTGTAACGAATTTTATTTCAAAAGAAATTATTCGTTTATTTTTTTAGAACGTTCTTTGTTTAAATACTTGCCAATATATATACTTTAAATTGTGCGCATTTTAGTTTCGGTTATCTGTACGTGACTGGTTGTAATATACTCGGCGTGCTGCATTTATCTCATTTCCTCCATTTTACGTTTACTTGATCTCCACAATATATTCCT
>JAQBSW010007343.1:0-41457 GCA_029291075.1 Eudiplozoon nipponicum | reverse complement strand
ATTATTTAAATCAAGTTTGCGAGCTTGAAGTAAACACCAATCCCATTTTATTAAACCAGTCATCGAACAACATAGAAAAAGTACCGCCAGCCGCAACGCACTGACGCGTTTCGACCTTCCATGATCATCATCAGAGTACGACGGCAAACTGACTAGCGAGTATCAAACAGCATTGCATAATTATATGTACAACTAAATTAGATATGCGGCGCTCACCTCTAGTAGTCTCGCATACATTTTACTTGACTGGAAATTCCGGCTGCACAATTTATATTCAGTAGTGTTCTATCCGAAAAACAGTAATGATAACTAATTCGATTCTTATTGGTCGGTAGAAGATTTTTACGTTCTCTGTCCACACTACTACATCGGATATTTCTGGACTCTTTACACAGTCCCTTCGTCAACAATACGCTCATCACAACAAAAATTGCAAAATGATATATCAAATGAATGTTTTCTTTTCATTGGCAGATCTTATAACAATAAAGGAATGTTCACCGTAATTACACGTAGATGAACGTTCCCACCTGGGTAATTATGTTTTATAACATGCTTTACGATTATAGGCCTATATAAATACATACATACATACATACATACATACATACATACATACTACATACATACATACATACATACATACATACATACATATACATACATACATACATACATATACATACATACATACATATATTATTATTACATGCTACACATACATACATACATACATACATACATACATACATACATACACATACATACATACATACATACATACATACATACATACATACATACATAAATACATACATACATACATAAATACATACATACATACATACCTGGGGCACTTATCTAGTAAAAATTCATTTATTGTCAGCGGAACTGTTATTTTGTAATCCAAACAGTTTTTTTGTACTTTTCAGCATTAATGAGTTCGGCTACTGCCAAAATGCTCTCTAATTTACCAGTTTTGTTTTGTTGAAATTGCTCTTTGACTTCCTTTGTTAACAATCGGTCTGTACTACTCTCATAACACTTAGAGCAGTTGCAATTACAGAGAAATCAAATGAGCAACAATGCTACCGTCGCATCTAGCTGAAAATCTAAAACACTTCATAACATATTCAGAGCTCTCGATCGAATAGCTTCAAACGTTCGCGTGCTTTCGATTCTATACTTAAAGATTGGCGAGGCTGGTTAGACCGGTAGGTCTAAAGAGATACTACACAGGTTCCACCTGAAGGAAAAGCTAAACAAAAACATGAGTTAGTTTAAGTTACTGAAAATTGTGCGAAGCCTTCGCCTGATTGCACCGTAAATAGAGTCATGGAAATCGAATCCCATGTGTCGAAGTTCGAGCCCCATCCACTGCAGATTTTATGAAAATACATGAATAATGACGAAACTGGTATACTAGATGAGATTGGCTATAAGTAGATTTGTTCGTAATGTAACGCTTAATGTGGTTTGCATTCAATGATACAAGTGATAACCTTAACTATGGTTCTTGTTGCCCTATAGGTGAATAAAATCGATGATATTCTGTTTTCAGATGGCTGAGTTTAGATAGCCGTGACCAAAGACTTTAGTGTAAACTCCTGGCACACTTGGATATTTACGTTTGCCTAGTAGTACCTATAAGTCTCCGACTGCCGATTAAAGCCAACTTGTAAAGGCCGTCTTATTATATATGCCTGGTAAATAGAAGACGAACAAACTAATTCGAGGTAAACATGTGATAGTTTAAATGTTGTCGCCAGCTTAAATATCACTTAATAGCGTGAACTAACTTATAAACCCTTTACACATGTGAAGTATGTCCATAAAAATTACATTTGAGTGAACCAGCGCTAGGTTGATATTTTAATTTTTTTAAAAAGCTGCTCAATTTCTAAATGAAGTTTTTAAATAGACGAAGTTATGTTTGTTTGGGGCATGTGAAAACAAAATAGCGATCAGCCAGTTAAAACTATTTTTATTTGATTTTTAAGCAAAATCAATTTCCTGTACGCTTCTGTATCAATAAATACTAAAATTAAATATGGAATCGTCAAAGTTTAATTTCACAGTAGACATATTCAGGTGTATGATCATAACTTTAAAAAATTCCTTTTCTTTCAATATTCTTTATTCTGCGCAATATAGTTAGTTATATTATACATGATTCTGTGTTGAAGTAAATTCGTTTACGTATCAACGTTCAGGTTTGATATAAACATAATTAATTATATATATATATATATATATATATATATATACATATATATATAGATATATATATATATATATACTTTAAGAATATGAACCTTAATAAAATTCAATGTACCCTATTCGTAAGCAATGAAATTTTATCAGATACAACAATGGTTTTTTCATATATTCTTCTAAAGTGTCTACAAAAAGATATCTTTATATATATATATATATATATATATATTGAAAGTGGAAAAAAAAAAAATATAACAGAGAATTTAAATGTTGATAGAGAGTGGAATAAGCGAAAAACCAATCAATGGCGTACATAACTTCCAGTTCAAGCTCAATGCCCAAACATGATGCTTCTGCTTGCATAAATACGTCTCTAATTAATAAAATTACGCGTGCCTAATTGCTGTTTCGTATAATAATCAAGGAAATCGATAGTAAACTTTATGAATTTGCTCAATTTCTATTTAAACTGACACACGGGAAAGTAGAAACGCACAAACATACACATACAGGTATTGTGGAATATTTACACGTACAATAGCATGCATGGGTATTAATATAGTGTGATAAACGATTAGTGCTCTATTTATTAGCCTTCGTTTCTTTATGTTCTGTGTTATGATGTACCCAATGTGACATCGTAATTAAGGGAACGAGATGTTACCACAGAAATATCAATTTAATTAGAAACATAGTTTGACACGGAATTAATGAATTCCAAATTTAAACAAAGTAAGCAAACTTACGCTAAACTCCAATCTAACTGTAACTAACCAGTGAAATGGTATAGCAAAGCTACCGTCATCAACACGTACTTACGTGTTTCGACCTAAAATGGTTATCAGAATATATTACTTTGGATAATTAACTGGATATATATATATATATATATATATATATATATATATATGATTTAAAAATTCCAGTATGTCGCTCACACTTCTAGTACACTCTTGACAATAAAAGTTAAAGTTTTCATTACTCAGAAGTATTAATAATGGAGCACTTATCTGTTCATAGCCAAACTTTGAAAAATACTTTACGTTTTTACTTTTAATCTATCTAGATTAGCCAGATTCCCTCGTGCTCCGATGACAGCCCAGGTTGGTCGAAATGCGTCGGTAATGACGTTGGATTTTCTGCACTACACAATTGGAAAAAATATTCGCGGCAATTGGGTGTAGAGATGATGAATCGGCATAGCTTTTACATTCAAATACAGTTTCTAGATATAAACACCTGACCCATTAATTACTTACATATGTCAGTATAAACTAAGAATTGTATAGTGTAGAAAAGGCAATTCATCCAGTAGACCGGTTTCGTCCTTATTGGGAACTCATCAAGTACTGGCCAGAATTTGCCGCGGACAGGATACGAACCTGGGCACGTCTGCTTCGGAATCTGGTGCTCTAACCACTGAGCCATCCTGCCGCACACTACACTACACACAATTTTCAGTTATATACTAACTAATGTAACTTGGTTAGTCAATTTTTCCTTTAGGTGGAGCTCATATGGCATCCATTTAGACCCAAAGTTCCAACTAACCATGCCCAATCTGTCATTACTGAACAGACACCACATTACATGGGGAAGTGGTATTGAAATGAACATTTATATAATTAAACGAACATTGGTTGCGCGGGTGGTGATAACAATTATTATAATCAAGGTTGCGGTCTTGATATAAACACCTGACCCATTAATTACTTACATATGTCAGTATAAACTAAGAATTGTATAGTGTAGAAAAGGCAATTCATCCAGTAGACCGGTTTCGTCCTTATTGGGAACTCATCAAGTACTGGCCAGAATTTGCCGCGGACAGGATACGAACCTGGGCACGTCTGCTTCGGAATCTGGTGCTCTAACCACTGGGCCATCCTACCGCACACTACACTACACACAATTTTCAGTTATATACTAACTAATGTAACTTGGTTAGTCGATTTTTCCTTTAGGTGGAGCTCATTTGGCATCCATTTAGACCCAAAGTTCCAACTAACCATCCCCAATCTGTCATTACTGAACAGACACCACATTACATGGGGAAGTGGTATTGAAACGAACATTTATATAATTAAACGAACATTGGTTGCGCGGGTGGTGATAACAATTATTATAATCAAGGTTGCGGTTTTGGTATGCTAATCTGAATTCCATTAATTACTTGCAGCATATGCCGTATAAACTAAGAATTGTATATAATAATTGTTATCTTCACCAAGCAACCAATGTTTGCTTAATTATATAAATGTTTATTTCAATAACACTTCCCCATGTAATGTGGTGTCTGTTCAGTAATGACGATTGGGCATGGTTATTGGAACTTTGGCTCTCAATGGATGCCATATGAGCTCCACCTAAAGGAAAAATTGACTAACCAAGTTACATTAGTTAGTATATAACTGAAAATTGTGTGTAGTGTAGTGTGCAGCAGGATAGCTCAGTGGTTAGAGCACCAGATTCCGAAGCAGACGTGCCCAGGTTCGTATCCTGTCCGCGGCAAATTCTGGCCAGTACCTGATGAGTTCCCAATAAGGACGAAACCGGTCTACTGGATGAATTGCCTTTTCTACACTATACAATTCTCAGTTTATACTGACATATTTAAGTAATTAATGGGTCGGGCGTATGTGGCAAGATTGCAAGTCCGATTATAAAGATTATAAATTTTTTAGTACGTTCTCTAAATGGCTTATTTCATTGTATGAAGTTTTAATTTACAACCCATGCTCGTGTTTTAACAGGCAAAATGGTAAATTTAACCTACGTTTGGTGGTATAGCCCAGATTGATTTTGCTTAAATGCGTCGTTCAGACAGGAATAAATTCTGGGTTATTTAATATTATTTTAACTAACATATTTATGTGACAGGCAATATCTCTGCTATAATGCTGTTTTTAATGTACTATTGAACATAAAGGTGAAATGATTAAAGAGAATGTCATATTTTTTGCATGACTGCATAGTTACGGCTGGCTGACATTCAGGACCACGTGTTGCTATTCGTGCAATTAACGGAATACGTGCCATTTTGCATTGTGATATTTTGGCTTGCAATTACGTGAGAATTCTTCAGAACCTTAATAAATATTCCCACATCAGAGTATTAATGTTGTGGGAATATTTATTTGTGTTCTAAGAATGGCTCAAATTGTTATGTTGTAACACGCGGCTCTGCGTTACAACCCAACGATGTTCAAGTTTGACAAATATAGTTCTCTTTAAGGTCACATATGCTAATTCCGGTTTTACACAATATTTCTCGTAACTGTGATTTTAGCAACAATCTCTGTTAGTTTCAAGCAGATTTAATTGAGATTTCTTGAACTGAAAATTTAATTTTAATTAATAGGGTTTTGGTTAATAAATAGACACTCCCGCGCGCAATGCGCCGGTAACATGCAGTGGATTTATGTGGCTTAACGCTCAAAGCCAGGATTTATACATTTTGTTTGATCTAACCTTTCTTACAGAACCACTAACAGTGCAATTAAGGCTTTATGGATTTACATTTTGTGTATTTCTCAATCATTTGTCCGAAACTCACAGTTCAGTGGATTTATGTGATTTAACACTCAAATACTGCGAATCACTGTAACATCGCATAACTAGGATTTATATTTTGTGCTTATTGTGAATACTTTTATATGATTTTTATCTTTGCTTTGCAACATTTTGTTTAATAAAACAATAACTTTGTGCTTGAGCCTTCTCACATCACCCTTCGGGAAAGGGCCAGGAATTAATCATGAACGCGGATCGTAATAACAGCTACAAGGATAAGGTAGTAGGGCATAACCTCACTAAATTGACAACTAGCACGCAGAACCTCTTACATTAACTACGAAACCTCCAACAATGTATTGCAATATTAAAACCAAAAATGTGTATACGCTTCATTCTGTGGATAATAACACAATAGCTATAACAATGAACAAAACTTCGTTTTGAGAGTTTCCACGAGTTTCGCTGTGGGTTGTTTCTTTTCACCTTCAGTTTCGCAAAGATCCGTTTGATCCCCATTTCCTAGTAAGCATCGAGTTCGCCTTCGTTTTAGTTTGGTGCGGAATCGTCCATTTCTTCCGAAGACGAACCACTGCAAATGAGGTAAGATCTAATCTGTTTTTACTCAGTATGAACGATCTTGAAACCTTCGGAAGAAGGGGACGAATCCGACACCAGCCATCGCGAAGTCGATCTCGAGGCGTATTTTGAAATGTGGATCAATCGGATCTTTGCAAGACTGATAGTGCAAAGCGACAACGCACGGTCGCAACTCGTGGAAGCTCTCAAGGTGACGCCCAAATTGCGCAGTCACTCAAAAAACTTTGTTTTAACAAATAAAAACATTAACCATCCTACGCGAGATAAAAGTAATCGCTCGGTTAGGGACGCAAACAAAAAAAGATCTATACTTTCGCGAAAATCGTGCGTCTTCGTGGAAAAGGGAAAATTTCGTTCTTTACAATTAATGAATAATTTTTGACGCAACAAAATGAGAAAAAATTGAAAACTGATTTCAAGGGTGCATGCGAAATCTCACGCTCAGCTTTTTTGTCTGGAAACAAGATTTGATTGGAATTAAAATCATCATAAATGCGTGTGTATTGTGAGCGTTTACATTATTTGTGCTTCATTATCCGAACGACTTTACTCTAAAATTACGCTTACCTTGAATAAAGCTCGTGAGTGGAAAAAGTCGTTACATGCTTTAAATTATTCTCCACACACACACACACACACACACACACACACACATACACACACACACACACAAAATTGTTTGTACCCGATATGAACTTAAAAATAAAAGATGAAGCGAATGCAAAACTTTGTCATTTTATATGAATTTTTAAAAAATCATATAGGTTAGGTTATGTTTTCTTTTATTTGAAGAATAACTATATCAAAGCCATTTCTGTTAAATATTATAAAACATCTATTATAATCCAGTAGACCGGTTTCGTCCTTATTAGAAACTCATCACGTACTGGCCAAAATTTGCCGCGAACAGGACTCGAACCTGGGCACGTCTGCTTCGGAATCTGGTGCTTTAACCACTGAGCCACTCTGTCGTACACTACACTACACACAATTTTCATTTATATACTAACTAATGTAACTTGGTTAGTCCATCTTTTCTATAGGTGGAGCTCATATGGCATCCATTTAGACACAAAGTTGCAACTAGCCATCCCTAATGTGTTATTACGGAACGCACACCACACTACATGGAGTAAGTTGTATTAAAATGAACATTTATGTGTGAGGTGCTTATATCAAGATCGCAACCTTGATTATAGTAATAGTTATCACCTGCCCAGCGCAACCAATGTTAGTTTTAATTATATTAATGCTTCGGAATCTGGTGCTCTAACCACTGAGCCACTCTGTCGTACACTACACTACACACAATTTTCAGTTATACACTAACTAATGTAACTTGGTTAGTCCATCATTTCTATAGGTGGAGCTCATATGGCATCCATTTAGACACAAAGTTGCAACTAGCCATCCCTAATGGTTATTACGGAACACACACCACACTACATGGAGTAAGTTGTATTAAAATGAACATTTATGTGTGAGGTGCTTATATCAAGATCGCAACCTTGATTATAGTAATTGTTATCACCGCCAGCGCAACCAATGTTCGTTTAATTATATTAATGTTCATTTCAATACCACTTCCCCATGTAGTGTGGTGTCTGTTCAGTAATGGCAGATTTTGGACGGCTAGTTGGAACTTTGGTTCATTAGTCTATCATATGCACTGTTTTATTCAATGAGGCAACATATATTGAAATATACGTTTTCAAATCCGATCATTATGACTTAGTTTTATATATATATATATATATATATATATATATATATATATATATATATATATATATATTCTTATAATTAGGAAAACACAAATAACAAAGTGGATAAAGTAAACACCAATCCCATTGTATTTAACCAGTCATCGAACAACATAACAAAACTACCGCCAGCTGCAACGCACTGAAGTGAATTTCGACCTTCCATGATCATCATCAGAGTACGACGGCAAACTGACTATCGAGGATCAAACCGCATTGAATATATATGGAAATCAGAAATTTAGATATGCGGCTCTCACCTCTAGCAGTCTTTGCATACATTGAACTTGACAGGAAATTTCGGCTGCACAATTTCTATGCAGTCACGAACATTAACTGTTTGCAGCTTTCGCCACATATACATAAATAGGCAATACAATTTAAACAATAATTGATTGCGCGGGTGGTGTTAACAATTCTTTAAATCAAGTTTGCGTGCTTGAAGTAAACGCAATCACATTGTATTTAACCAGTCATCGAACAACATAACAAAACTACCGCCAGCTGCAACGCACTGACGCGTTTCGACCTTCCATGATCATCATCAGAGTACGACGGCAAACTGACTATCGAGGATCACCACCACCCGCGCAATCAATTATTGTTTAAAGTGGATAAAGGCCATTTATTTCGTGAATACTAATCATCTCTTATATAATCATACATATTTATACATTTTGGGTTTTCAATTGATTATGCTAGTGGTAACAAATCTGACTCGTTTTTACTGCTGTTTCTTGTTTTTGGCTAGTTGGTGAGTGTGTATGCATTTGTGTTTGTGTGTATGCGTTTTTGCACTGTAAAGGTCGTTCTCGCAGTATTGCAAAGTGAGGTCTGATATCTGGTCATTATTGTTTTGATAGGTTGAGAATTAACATTTGTGCGCATTGTTCACTGTTACATATACAAGTGCTATTTTTTCCCAGTATAGTTGATCGGTTTCACCTTGTTGGGCAAAGTTGTCGTTTTCACATGGTAACAACGCCAGTGTGGATTGCAGTGTTAAACGCTCGAGTAGAATCAACAAACATACAATCGGATTGGCAACAAACTGAAGTGGAAATAACAGAGGCGCATACGATGACAGTAGTATCCAAACAATGTGAGCGTTTAACACTGCAATCCACACTGGCGCTGTTACCATGTGGAAACGACAACTTTGCGCAACAAGGTGAAACGATCAACTATACTTTGAAAAATAGCACTTGTATATGTAACAGTGAACAATGCGCACAAATGGTTAATTCTCAAGCTATCAAAACAATAATAAACCAGATCTCAGACATCACTTTGCAATACTGCGAGAATGACCTTTACATGCAAACACGCATACACACTCACCAACTAGCCAAAACAAGAAACAGCAGTAAAAACGAGTCAGATTTGTTACCACTAGCATAATCAATTGAAAACCCAAAATATATAAATATGTATGATTGTATAAGAGATGATTAGTATTCACGAAATAAATGGCCTTTATCAATTTTGTTATTTGTGTTTTCCTAATTATAAGAATACTGTGTTAAATTAAAAAGGAATGGACATTATAATATATATATATATATATATATATATATATATATATATATATAATTAAGACATAATGACCGGATTTGAAAACATATTTAAATATATGTTGCCTGGTTATATAAAACAGTATATATGATAAAAATAAAGCGAAACCGGCCTAACTGTTGAAATACTTATGCTGTCAAACATGATCTTCAATATGCATCGGCATTAATATAGATTTTTTTAGGAAGAGAATGAATCTAATAATGATTTCTACAATGGCTAGTTTATTTCGAGAACACTCAACAACAAATTTGCTTTTTTCATTTATATGCATTTTCGGTTCAAATTTGATTAATCGGATGACAACTAGTCTGATTTTTACTTTTACTTTAATTTCTTGTTGGTAAATGTTTCGGGTTGATTTGTTCGTGTGTCAGTGCAATAATCCATCAACCAGTGATAGAAGAGAGTCTGAAAATGAGATTAGTTTTCATCCACTTAATCAAATGAAAACCCAGAATGTAGTTAAATAAACGACTGTAATTTGCAGTTGAGTATTCTCGGGATAAACCTATTATCTGATTTATCATTAAATGTGTTCTCTTGCTAAATAAATTATATATATATATATATATATATATATATATATATATATATATGAACGAGCACAATCACTGCACTACACTTACTTGGCACACTAAACGTAATTGATTTTAAGTTCTACCTTCCATAATGTGGCGCCAGCGCAACATAGTTCAGAACGCAAAGGTAATTAGTAGCTCTGTGTTGCCATGTTCGAAGTTTACATTAAACAATTGCTTATAAAGTAAATAGTGTCCATCCTCCCTGGGTGAATTACGAAGCAGATATTGATTAATTCTATTGACAAGTTATTTTTACGTTCATCCTATTTTTGTTTTTTTTACAGAAACCAATAATTTTTAATTAGTAGAGTAAATTAAGACATAAAGTGTATTCTAAATTACAAATTTCTTATACAGCGGTTGTATACAATTCAGTTAAGTGGAGACCACTTCCTTTACACCAGACCTCCCGCAGATTGCAATATCTGGTCATTTATATATAGAAGTTAGCCTGGCAAATTAAATTTAATTGATTCAAATGAATGCATTGTACAACAAACGACGGGTAGTGGAACCCACACACATGTGTACACACAAGCAAGTTATAAAAAATTATCAGTTTTTAATCATTCGGTGGTGAAATTTCTGCGGCTTATTTAGCCGCAGAGAAAGAATTTTGAAACCGACCGCATTTGCAATTAGCAACACTCTCTCTCATTTCGGACAATGAAAAATTGTAAATCCGCTTGGTTTGGGATGGAATATTTATGGACTATCTTCGGCTATTGTGGAAGGGATCTCTACTTTGCCAGCTGCGCATATTCTAACATTTTCTGAAATTATTTTTTTAGTTATCATTTGGTCCTAAGAAAGAGCGTACTGGAGAGCTATTGTCCATCGTTCAGTAAGCAATACAGAAGTGCTTGATCGTGGGTAGTATATAATTTATACCAATTTTCCTGGCGTATCTTTTTTGTAAATAGATATGATTAAATTAACATTAGTTGCGCGGGTAGTGATAACAATTATTTAAATCAAAGTTGCAATCTTGATATAAACAACTGTCCCATTATGTACATACTTTAATCCGTTCAAACTAAGTATTTTATAATATATGTGAACATACAAAATGTATGTATATAATTGGACAGGTGTTTATATGAAGAACGCAATCTTAATTTAAATAGACAAACATCACGCAAAAAATTTTCGTTTAATTAGATAAATGTTTAATCCCATATCACTTCCTTATGTAGTGTGTTGTTTGTTCTGTAATGAGAGATTGTGGATGGTTAGTTGGAACTGTTGGTCTTAGTGGATGGCATATAAGCTCCACCTAAAAGAAAGGCTAACCGAGAAAGAGTATTTAATATATAACTGTAAATTGTGTGTAGTTTGCGGCAGGGTGGCTCAGTGGTTAGATGCACCAGATTCCGAAGCAGACGTGACCAGGTTCGAGCCCTGTTGGTCAAGCAAAACCGTTTTGGATTGTTTTTATATTAAAACAAAAAAATGATCCGTTTTTATAATTTTCAAGATTTTCTGGGAATTTTCTATTTCTGCCTTGACCATCTGCTCGGCACATGTCTGCATAATTCGGAACACGGTTGATTTAATTAGTATAAAGCATGAGGTCCCAAGAACGTGTTCAATCAGGATATCTATCTAGTCAAAATATATTTATCTATCAGAATAGTTGGATTTGACTTGAATAAAACAACTTCAGCGTCTTTGTTGGCTTGTTGTAAACTTCGTGTTGTATCAACAGATTTTAAAATAAGCAATATTTAATCGCCATAGTAACAGTGTTATTGCGTGCGTTATATAATCTTATTATATTGACTATTATTTTCTAGGTGGCACTTGATAAATTATTCAGTAAGTGATTATATGCAACTTGGCATATAAACAGAATTTAATTGATTAAAGAACTTACAATCAAATAGTAATTGAAGGTTTGCTTGGCAGGCAAACATAAGCCTCTTGATGGCGTTCGCGCGAGGCGCGGTAATTCGGATTATTCCGACAAGGATCGCAGTTTTATTTTTTCAATGGATTTCTTTTATCGAAGACAATACGAACCTACACCACAGTCAACACAAACGAAAGATGTAAGCCAATTTGAACATGCGTTACATGCTTACTGGCGATTCATCAGTACGTGCCGGTACTACGGTTTAAACCGACCGCACATTTGATCAAGAAATGTGGTACAGTTGGATGGTGAAATCTCATGTACGATTATGTATTCAATCAAAAATGAACGTAAATTCATAAACAGTCGAAACGCATGTGTACACGAGATTGTACTTCTCGCCTAATGCAGAGTTTGGCTGCTCCTTCTGATCCTATTTGAACTAATACACAATTGCGTATGGTTGTGTTCTTTGCAACAAATAATATATAACTATTTCAGATTTATTTAAATGATGTCATGATTACTGCGATTAATGAAATCTGCTAGCTATCGAGGTCAGAGTGTATGGGCTTGCTGGATTAGCAGGTGTACAGAAGTAGTTGAAATTCTTAATTATGGTGAAATTTAAACTATCTTGAAATCCATGCTGTTGGTACCATATACTGATGCGGCATTTTGGAGACTATCCTGTAGATACACTTTTGAGACTCGGTCTGTGTGATATATTGTAAGTTGATATTGAATTCTCATCATCGAAGGATTTAAATCACGGATTGAATACAATTTTTTTAATAGAGATTTTACCGTCCACATGTTCCAAATTTCCTGATCCGATTCATTTGGGTTATACGGCGTAGAACTGGCTCCTACTGATGTCTCGCCTTTAACCGAGAAACACACGTCTACAAGAGTTACCTCCTTCTTCTGGCTCTATCTGAACTTAATTGTTACTAGGTACGAAACACCTTACACATGATCACACATATGTATATTAGATCTTCGTAAAAAGTAATATTTAACAGTTACGACCTTGTTATTTCTCAGTTTGGTTAATTGAAATAAATCATTAGCATTGTAATCGTTGATGATGCAACCGTTTGGCAGGTGACGTGGATCGTGGGACGTGTGTATTGCCAGGTTCCTTGACTTGTTTGTGCCTTGTGCTAATTTTTCTTTCGCTAAAGTTCTGCAAGCTTTTCGCTAATGCCTTTCACTTTATGTACATCTTTAAGGTGTTCCGATTTCTGTTCTAGGATCGGTCATTAATGTTGCGACTTGTTACTCCCATTTTTCTGAAAGTAAATTGAATACTCTTCTAAAATTATTTCAGTGCTATTACTTTTGGCGCTTTTGTATAACGTGCATCTGGTCGTATATCAGCTTGAATTCGCTTCTTAATAATTGAAATATTATCCTATGTAATAAAGTAATGTTCTTTTAGGCGAAAGAATTCAAGCTTAGTGAATCGATAAATGTAAACAACTCTTTGTTATTATTAATACTGACCAAAATTTGCCACGAACATCTGTTTTGGAGTTTGCGACCATAACCACTGAGCGACATTGCAGCACGCTACACCAACTTTTCCCACAGCTGCTAAGTCACGTTTTTTTGTTCTGCCTTTCCTTTAGACATAGAGCTCCAACAAGCCACTCCAAACTATCATTATAGAACAAACAGGGCATTTTATTGATTTATAATATAATGATCATTGATTGCACAGGAAATGCATCGCTCTGCATTATAGTCATGCCACCAAAGGTTGTTTCTGGTAAAGCTGCGAAGAGCAGGCTGCCAGGATTAAGCGACCGAAGACTGACAAGAAGAATAAGCGCAGGAGGAGGAAGGAATCTTATGCCATCTATATCTACAAGGTGCCACGTCAGGTGCATCCGGATATTGGTATTTCCTCCAAGGCTATGTCAATAATGATAACAATTATTTAAATCAAGTTTTCGAGCTTGATATAAACACCAATCCCATTATATATACATTTAGCAATATAAAAGAATTAATTTTTCATATATTTTATATATATATATGCTCATTTTCAGATAATCAAGGAGAAAATAAGTAGAAGACTATTTATGTATCTAACAAATTATATTTTAATTATTGCTAATTGGAAGGACACTACAAATACGATTTAATTTTTTTAAGAATTAGTAGTAAAAATAGTAGTTGTACTAATAGTATTTAAATTTACAGTTGTATTATTTCTACTAATAGTAGTAGCGAGATTTGTTTATGCACTAGTAGTATTATCATAGTTGCGCGTAGTATAATTTTCATTATTAGAAAATATTGGAATTATAAGTGGATATCGTTAGTGCACTACTATTAATGATTTTATCATTGGTAATTGAAATGATACTACTACTATAAACGCTCAAAAGATTCGGTCTTGACTATTAGTATGCGTAAATTTCAAATTATTCGCACAAATGCATATTCATCATATCCGCTATGCTTTTACTCATTGGCACGAATAAAATTGAGTCCTCATTTTATTGCACTTCAAATTTTCACAAGAAGTATAGGATTACAACAACCTCATGTTATTGACATTTAGTTATCAATTGAAGTTGAAAGTGTAACCTTATTCTTTCTGAAAAAATGTCAAGTATCCCGTTTCCAAGTAGCTAGCAATTAGGAGTTGTCGGGTAAACCTAAGTCGAGCATAAAATTTAACCCCAAACATTTTTTTAGTTTAAATAACATCGCATTCCAGATGAGTTGTTGATATTTTTGCAGTCGACTAACGTCTTAGAGTTTGTGCAACACATTCTCTGGTAATGTCTCTGCTAATCCATTCTAGAAAACAGCGGTAGTGCTTATCCACGTTCGCTAGCTGTGTTTATCAAATTCATTCGTGCATTTCGTGTTTGCCAGTTAGCAGATTGCGTCAACAGTTAAGCAAATTTCGAGGGCAACTTAACTGAGATGCCTTATGCTTTTAAATAACCTCATATTGGAGATGTATAACTGATAAGACGTGTTCAAAATCTCGCTTTGCTCGAATTATACTTATAAGAAAAGCTAATCTTAATTTTAAAAATATCAGAATTAATTAGTAAATTTTTAAAGCAGTACAAAAAACAAATTGCCGTTACAGTGTTTACAAGGTTGTTGTACTTGTAACGACTGAGATTAATTCGTGGACGTATTGTCCAAATCAAATTCAAATTTTAATGCCCTGGACCAATTAAAACGCGCAAAATTACCATTGACCAATTGCGTGCGACTTCGCATCTATATAAGCACGATGCAATTATCAAGCAACACATATTCTGCTCTGCTCGCTACGTTCGATTGCAGTCGCTTTCTTCTCTTCACAGGTCATCTATGCCGGCTTCTTGTCTTGCGTTAAACACATTGTGTCATCATGTTGCATAGTCTTTTGTCACGCCAAACTTCTTGTTGCAGCGCTCCAGTCATTCGTAATCGATCATCTAAAAAATCGGATTTCTACGTGTGAAAGTCACCTCGTTGTTACGGCAGATATTCAAAAATGCAAGTCTGCGCCTTCGAACAGCAACAGACACGTCCTGATTCGACAATTCTACGTAATCCGGGACGTCCACTCAAAGGATCGCCAGCCAACGAACAGGAAAAGAGAGCAATTGTCTAGAAGGAATTCTAGACGCCCTCACGCTGCAAACATTCATAAATTTTCACAGCATTTGATGGTGAACGCTTTTCTGGCCTTGTTCAGGGCCACCCACAGTACTGGTTTCTGATTGCTTATTTGTCTTCTTAGTAATGTCGCATGGCACTTACTTACAGCCAGAGCCTTTACACACTAAGTGTCAACGGTTAATTTTTGTTTAACAAACTTAAATTCGCGTTGAAATCGTTTGTTTAAATTATCCAAATACCCTTGTTTTAAAACAATTTCTATCAACCACGTAGCTTTTGTTGCCGGAATCACGCTTCTTACAGTCATGGAACGTCAAAATCGTCAACATTAACGGACATAATGTCTAAATGATAATTTGGTCATCGATTTAACTTTGTTCAGATTTTTGTCTGCCGATGCAAAATATAGTGGTTCCGTTATTTTTCTGTTTGCGTATACATTCACCACATTATATGCAAATACACAAAGACCCACACACACAAAATATTGTCTCTATACCCACTTGGAAGGCACGAAATACTGCAAATAATTGAAAGAAAGTTTAACGAGATCGATTTACTAGCTTATCCTAATATGCCAAAAAACAATATTTCTGCATTATATTCTCGAAAATGTGACTAAAATTTCAACTTTTAAAATATATTTTCTACTTATTAGCGTTCTCTTTTACTATTCACTTTTCCTTACTGTATTTTCAGCAAAGTCTCCTTATACTGCTACTTCGTTCATTCCCTAATTGTTCTTTCTTAAAATGGCGTTTGATTTATTAAAGTGCATTTTACTCCCTATATCTGTCCGATATTTAATTTATTTATTTGTTTATCTTATTTTTTTCATACTTTGATCTAATATTTGCTTTGTAATAAATCTAAGTCAGCACATTTAACTATTGCATAACTTTCTTCATGGACCTTTCCGGTTTGTTGATTCAACGGTTTATATTCAAGATTGCCATATTAATGTAAGTTAAATGTTCTCATACGTTGCCGTCCATAGATTTCATGGAATGGCTGACGATTCGGGTTCTCTAATCCGAACCCTTCAACAGATTTGGCAACAATTTGAATTTTACCACTAACAGGGAATAGAAAAAATAATAATGCCATTATCTGTCTTAATAAGTCATATTGCATAATTTAAATTAAGAAATTCACGTTCGTCAATTTTTAATCGCCTTTTAACTAAATTATTCAATACATGCCAATATATATATATATATATATATATATATATATTTATTATGGAAATCATCTGCAAACGGTGAAATCAAATATAAGAGCATTCAACACTGCATTCCGCACACTCTGTGCAGTTACCATGGTGACACAAAAACTGCGCAGCAAGGCAAAACGAAAGACTGGTTAAATAGAATGGGATTGGTGTTTATTTCAAGCTTGCAAACTTGATTTAAACAATTGTTACCACCACCCGCGCAATCAATTGATGTTTAAAAGCGAAAGGTGGGTTAAAAATCAATTCATAAATATAAGAATGACCAGATCTTCAACATCACTCTGCAATATAACAAGAATGACCCCTACAAGCTCAAAGAAGCACACACTGACACATACGCATACAAACTAACAATAAAGCAGCTCTGTTTTCCACCAAAAGACATAAATCGGAACGTAAACATCTTCTAAACGAACTCGGATTTAGACACTATAGTTGAAACGAAGAGTGTTGATCTGTTATTCAGATGAACTGGCCAGTAATTGATAAGTTCCCAATAAGGACGAAACCGATCTACTGGATGAATTGCCTTTTGTACACTATACAATTCCTAGTTTATACTGAGATATGTAAGTAATTAATAGGTCAGGTGTTTATATTAAGTTGGCAACCTTCATTAAAGTAATTGTCATCACCGACCACGCAACCAATGTTAGTTTAGTTAGTGGCATTATCGTATTTTCTATTCGGTGTTAACTGTGTGAGTAGATTTTTACTAACTCTGATGATGGGCCCTGCGAGTTGAGAGCAAAAATTCATCAACTCCTCGAAATCTCAACGTCTCTGATAAGCAAATTAAAATTTCTATACCAAAAAAAAGAGTTGAGATGAATTATAAAACGCGGTTCTTTAAAGGTAATTTGAAGGACGTGTTCTTTTTATTGCTTTATAACTTGTTATATGCATGAATTTCTAAGTTGATCTGCCTGTGACCTGTGTTAAACTACTGTTACCTTAAATTACACAGGTTTTATTAGAATAGAATTCTACAGCATTACTCACTTATAAAATGCAGATATTTAATTTAGAGAAGAAATAATATTTAATGCACAGACGATATTGTGTCTAAGCATCAAAATTCGTAAACTTATAAACGAACATATATTTATACTCTTATTCAGTTTGTATTTAAAAATTTGGTGTAATTTAGCTGAAGGAATGAACAAAGAAAAGCAAATTGGAAGTTAATTTTGCGCAGAAAAGCATTCCACGTTAAAATAAAAAAATATATATATATAAATGATAAATTTACTCATGAAACAGGTATTCCTTCTCCCTCTTACCTCTCTCTCTCTCTCGTAAATCTCACTAATAATTTGTCTAAATTCACTTATATACTTTTTTCCTCCTTGGTTATATGGCAGTGTAAGAAGCATTAGTCATGACTTTGTGTGGCTGGACATGATGATATATATATGTAATCTTATATATATATATATATATATATATATATATATATATATATTAGTCCAAAATGTCGGAAAGAGGAAATGTAACTAAGTGGTGTCTTAAATGATGTTTGCTTATCGGTTAGCAAATTTTATAAACGAATTTATTTGTTTTTGATCGAATAAATCGAGAAATTATGGGTATGAAGAAGCATCAATTCTATATAAATTCTCCAATACAAATCAAAAGTTAAATTTGGTATTGTTTCCGTTAAAGCACATACTGATGAAGGGCACTGTTTCTGTTGAAGAAATTTAAGAAGTAAAACATCTGATTAAGTTATATTGCGTGTTTACATATTGTAACCGCGCATGAGCAGGGAATACGCACAAGCAGAGTTACAAACGTTCTCACATGAGTAAAAATTGTCGACTTACCCCAAATGCAAATATCATTTGTTTATTTAACGCCTACAGAGATTAGTTTGAAATAATTTTTGTAAGCAATGCATCGTTTGTTGTTATTTGTTGCTTCTAACTGTGCATCATGAAATCTTTCATTTGTCCCACCCTGCATCAACAGATAAAAAATTGAATTTAAACTAATATTTATTTAAATCGCGGTCGCCATCTTAATATAAGCATCAATTCAAACATACATATAATTTTTACAATATAATCTAGGTATTGTATGGCGTGGAAAAGGCAATTAATCCAGATGACCGGTTTCGTCCTTATTGGGAACTATTAACATCATGGCAATTCATCTAGCATAACGGTTTAGTCCATATTCCTAATTCATCAAGTACTATACATAGTTCGACGCGAACAGCGCCTGAACATGGTCATATCTGCTTCGGAATCTGATGCTCTAACCACTGAGCCACCCTACTGCACACTACACACAATTTTCAATAATATATTAACCAATTTTCCACGGTTAGACTTTCCTTTATGTGGAACATTTATAGCATCCCTTTAACCCTAAAATTCAAAATAACCATCCACAATCTGTCATTAAAGGACATATATCACGTTCCATGTTAAAGTGGTATGGAAATAAACAATTTTTTAAATTAATTAATTGGGCGGTGATAACAATTACTCTTAATCAAGGTAGCGATCTTGGTGATATAAACGACCCCACATCTGTCTGAATTTACTAAGTATTATATGGTGTAGAATTTTTAACATTAACAATTCACCCAAATGTTGTTGTTTATGAACCGTTACTCAACGATATACTCTAGGAGGGCTGTATATCTTTAATATATATGTATATATATATATATATATATATATATATATATATATATATATAATGCTAGTACATTTATTGTTCTTTCAATATGAATTATTTGCAATTAAATTTTAAGGAATAACTTATTTTATTTATATATATATATATATATATATATATATATATATATATATATATATATATATATATATATATATATATATGGAATTGTACAAATATGTAGGAATGAAGATTTAATTTGCGTCTTTTTGAACGCTAAGTTTAATAGAGAATATTTGTGTCAGAAACCGTTTAACTATGCTTTCCCTGTTGCGACTCTTGAATTTATGTATATATTTTACGTACATTTTTCTAAAATTATTATATTAATTTAGATCACCCTGGAGATAATAATGCAACCATTCTTCTATTTGTCTAATTTTGTTATGTTTTATGAATTTATGGTCACAGTAAAATTTTATATTACAGGCTAAAATCATATTAAAACCATAACAGTATCAGAAATGGTTAATCACAAGTTATCTAAATATAAAATTCATAATTCCATTTCCATGTGCAAAAAGGAAAAGATAATTTATCAGGCACGAATAATGTTTCTTCCACATATTCTTCTCAAGTATCTACAATTAGACATCTCTTTATATACATAAATGGCAAAAAATAGAAAAAGAAATATAAACGTGCAGACTGTTTGATATATGGGAACAACCAATCAGTTGCGTGCATCACCTCCAGTTCAAGCTCAATGCCAGGACATACTTCTTCTGCGTGCTTAAATCCCGCTACAATTTGTTTATCCATAAAGCTTCGAAAGTGGCTAATTCCTTTCTGTTAAATAATAGAAATGTAAAATACGCACTGGTCTGCAATAAACCCTTATTTAATGCAATAGTTTGTGCTTATTGCACATACAAGCCTCTACTTTGTTTAGATGCGTAAATTACATGTTGAACTTAATAGTTTCGGTAATTCACAGTCTTTTGCGACTTCTTGCACTATAAATTCAACTCTCCTGAACTTCGATTTATGCCAGGTTGAATGCATAGATATGATCATATGAAGTCTCTTATTCCAGTATGATGGACATATTCATGATTAGAATGAAAGAAGTTCTATGGATTAGTTTATAATAAAGGAAAACTTATGAAATTTGATAGAAGAAAATGAAGATGAAGAGTCAGTTAGAAATAAGAAATAAATTGCGCTAAATATAATCTCATTTCATTATTGCATTCGTAAACAAAGATACAGTTAACCTGCACGTCGTGTTCAAGAACGTACAATGGCATTGAAGTAAAATTATACAGGCTTCGCGTCTAAACTCTGTTTACCGCTAGACTACTTGATATACTGGCCCATTCCAATGTCTTCTGGTTAGAAAAAGTACTGTCGTGCGTGATCCAGTTGCCCAATGATCGAATGGAATTATCTGGCCAAAGTTCGACTACTTCACCTGAAGTTCCAGCCATCCACTGGAGTTGCCTTAGTGTCCTCGAAATCAGGCTGCGAAACGAATCCTCTCAAAGATTTCTACAACAAAAGAAATCTTTGTTTTGAAACAGTATTTGCTGGGGGTTGTAATAGAACTGTTTGGTTCGTAATCATCGTTTTTGAGTAATGTCATCAGATGCGCGGTTGGCGATAAGCTAAGCAAAGCCAAACGAAAACACCGATTACCAAACGTTTTTTGGCGCTGAACGTTACAGCAGATCATATTCTATGTCTTTAGGACACAAAGGAGAACCGATGGTCTACTTGTCGTGAAGACCTTTGACATTTTGCTTATTAACTTAGGCAAAGTTGCATCTGATCAAATAATATTGCGGTTATCGGTAGAATCTCTCAAATTTACGTTGCTGATTGCTGACTTGCAAGTTTAATTCCTAGGTATGTTTAAACTAAGTCAAAATTTTCTGTTTCTTTCTTTCTGCTTAACAGCAAATTGGAATGAAATTGTTGGCAAATATTTACAAAGACAACGTTGCGCTCTCTGTTCATATTTCTTGTACAGAGAGGGTAGGCCAAATGACAAACCGATGATTAGAATCGGGCTATACACGTGCGATGGAAAACAATTCTAATGATAATACAACCAGCTCAAGTTTTATTCGGCCAGAATGCTTAAATTTTGCGAATTTGATCGAACCTTTTTCAGGTCTCAAGCCGGGAGTCAGTGTAGAAATATAACTGCTAACTTCAATAGAGTTAATTAAAACGTTATAATTAAATCACCTACTTAATCACCAATCACTACGTGCACATATAAATATATCTGTCGTAAAGTCCATCCCCTCCTCAACGTGGTACGACGGTGTCAACCATGTCTCGATGGCCGATCGTACATGGGCTAACGGGGCTATGGCGGTGGTGTCACCAGGGCCTGGTGGATTTCCGACCGGCAATCCGATCTCCTATAAAATACCACATGAGCCCGACGACGGCATCATGACACGGCGTGTGTTCCCCGCTACAAAAGGATTCAACAACCACAGGATTACATGGACTACTGGACAATACCCCGTACTTCCGAATGGCGAATGAGCTCTCAACAGCCAACGGCAACCATACAACTTACTGCTGCCTTGCAGACTGCGCTTGGATGTGCAAAGGCTAGAGGTGCGTCCTCGATCAAAAAGCCGAGTGGTGAGGGGACACCACTTGTACCAAATTTCCAGGAAGCTCCATGAAATCAATGGAGCCGGCTTATCCTCCAAAAGGAGTCAGCCGCAGTAAAGTAAAGTAAAGTAAAGTATATAAATATATTATTGTTAAAACAATTTTTCGATTTATAATTTTTATTATTACTGTTACGAGAATAACTTGGGTAATTGTGGATTGAATAATGCCTGTTAATTATTGATGTAAATACCTTTGGTGGAAATATTCATCGATATTGCGAAAATAGGTTTGCTCATGGTTTAATTGATATAATTTTAGTTTAAAATATGGGAAGATTTCATATGGTTACTATGACTGCAGCAGTAAGAAAATTAAACTTGCTTTTAAATTGATGTTATTATCATCAGAAAATACCGAAATGGAAAAATTTGCCGGTCATATTTTTTTATGTTTTATCGTGATTTATTAGGAAATTCGAAAGAAAAAAACTAAGATAAAGCCTAAAATTTAATCTACTTAATTTTATTTCTAGGTTAACCCTTTTTTAAGTGTCATAATTATTATGGGCAATTTGAGACTATTTATAATTGAAACAACAAAAACATTATAGGGAATAGATATTTTGACGCGAATATCAATGAGAGGTTAATTCGATTGTGTTAGATAAACCAGGATGAGATACTGAACTAGTTGTACAGAATTCAACGAATTAGGTTAATACTGGTTTAATTATAATCACGTTTTGGTAACTATAATTAAAACAAGAACTACCTACTTGTAATACCAATATAAAGTTTACCAAAATTAATTATGTTAGAAATATATTTGTGAGACAATATATATGGGGTAAGAGTTTAATAAGAGCTGTTGTCTCAATTAACGCTTCGACTAATTTTATGGTTTCACTTTAGACGGACATGAAAAGTGACGTTTTGCTACAATAATGGCTGATGCCAAGCAAAAATCTTTATTACATATAATTGTCCACATTTGAACCAATCAATGAACGGTAAGAAGAAACGAATACTAGTTTTATTTCTATTTAGCAGATTTTCCAGTAATACGTGAAAGTTAACGCGACAGTAAATTTTAGCAACAACTCGACTGCGAACAGATCGACACTACTTTTACATAAATAACACAGATAAATAACAGATAAAACTATGAACTATTTTACTTTGCAACCTTGCATATTTAGTTGCGCTTAACGATAAAGTTTCATTGAATCTCTTTAGTAATTTTATTTTACTAATTAGTTTACCTGATCATAACTGCTGACGGCTGAATAAGCATTACCAATCTCTTCATATTTACACTTTACGTAACATACAGCGTTCCAATCATGTGATCGTGTTTAAAATAAATGTTTGTTGAACAAATGATGATGCCAATTATTATTATATAAAAGATGCTGTCGGTTACACGATTCGGAATCATAAAATTGAATAACTATAAAATAAAATGAACTATCCTTTTTTTTAAAGGAATCTTGAACTAACTATGTCCAAACAGTTTTTTGCTACAATAATGTTCTTTCAGATTTTATATCCTGATATTACGGTTATGTCACAAGCAAAATTTGTTCAATACTCAAGTGAAGATTAAAGTTTGTAGTAGGCGTAAACGAACGAAAGGTTACAAATAACTGACAGGAGGTCAATAATCCGTGCATTTCGTCGCTTTCCTTAGAGTTATACAGAGTTACCAGGTTCTAATTAATTTCTCTAGCAGAAGTTATGGAATGGTAGATACGATCTTCGCACCACCGCACATGTATGAAAAGCCTGCAATTAACATTACAAGAAAAAAACTTGTATTCAACATTTCAGTAATTTCCTTAGGATAAGCTTCATTGCATCATTTATGAGCCGTGAATAAATTTTTCCTTTTATTTACAAACGAGTCTGAAAAACATAAGTGAATAGCAGAGACATTGCAATAGCAAGTGAGCGGATCTGCAACTGTTCATTTTACACGCCTTTAACTTAGCAAAAATTATGAACAAAATAACGAATCCAGCGAACACATAAATTGCACAGCCGAAAGAAGGAGAGAGAGAGAGAGAGAACACCCTTCTCTCTTTTTAGTCAACCAATTCACTTGAGAAGAAAATTATTATCTAAAACAGAAAACATTCATAAATGACCGGAAATGGCGCCAGTGGACAAAGGTTCCTATAGAGGAAAGAAACATCCACTGCACGACCAGAACGCCTGATACCAAACACGATGCTCTACACAAAACCGGTTAATGGCTTTATTTCATCGGAGGCAGCAAGAGTTATGCTACCAGTTCAGATTACAGCAAGACACGCACATGTTGATGCAAAAATATTTTCTATTCAACGGTTTTTACTATGTTTATTTACGAACAAGTATTTTTTGTTTAAACTCTAAGGGAACTTTAACGGTTTGATTAAGCACGCCTACTATCGAATTACGTGTTCCGTTCGGCGCTCGAATATATACAGGTAATTTGCGCGCTTATTAGCTAGTAATGTTTTAGCTGTGTTTAGCCCACTTTTATTTAAGTGATTTCTCGATTATTATGAGTCATTTGTTGGCGTAGAGTGAGAGAGAGAGACAGAGACAGAGAGACAGAGACAGAGACAGAGACAGAGACAGAGACAGAGAGCGAGAGAGAGAGAGAACAGAGAGAGAGAGAACAGAGAGAGAGAACAGAGAGAGAGATAGAGATAGAGAGAGCAGAGAGAGAGACAGAGAGAGAGACAGAGAGAGAGAGACAGAGGCAGAGAGAGAGACAGAGAGAGAGAGAGACAGAGGCAGAGAGAGAGAGAGAGACAGAGACAGAGAGAGAGACAGGGCAGAGAGAGAGAACAGAGAGAGAGAGAGAGAGCGAGAGAGAGAGAGAGGGAGAGAGGGAGGGAGAGAGAGAGGAGAGAGAGAGAGGAGAGAGAGAGAGAGAGAGAGAGAGAGAGAGAGAGAGAGAGAGGGCGAGAGAGAGAGATAACGCATGAGAGGAGAGAGAGAGAGAGAGAGAGAGAGAGAGAGAGAGAGAGAGAGAGAGAGAGAGAGAGAGAATTAGAGTTTGAACCGATAAGAAATTTTTTGTTATGCTGTTACATGCTAAATTTTGGTAGACATAAATTCAGTGTTGTAGCGAATAATCGTCAATTAAAAATTGACTATTAATCGTCAAGGTAAGAAAGCAAGTCAGCATAACTCGGGTGTTTTGTATCTGTGAGCACGGCGTCTGAGGCAATTAATCCATCTGCCCATTATTGAAGTGATGACTCATTGTAAACTACAGGATGCAGTGCCAACAGGTTTGGAGGTATTCGCGTTTTATGCGTATCGGTAATGCCAATTTACTTGAGCTAATTATTTATGTTAGAAATTTACGGGAGAATAAACCAACAGAAAATTGTTCATTGACGCTGCAGGTCCGGCGACTGGTTAACGATGATCTAAGTAATGACGGCCGACGACGTTGGCCAATTAGGACAGTCAACGAGAGTGTGCCGTGTTTTTGTTCTAGGTGAGCACTATGGTGTATGCGTGATCTTTGTCGATGAGGTGGAAATTGTAGTAGTTTAGCTGGGCAGAGAGCCCTCAAGTTAATGTTGAGCTGAGTTATATTTTGACAGTCCAAGTTATAAGCGATGTAAATGATTAATTAGATTTTACTGTTTAAGCTTTTTTATATTGCCTGTAAATTATGTGCTTTTATTTAAGTTATATCTACATTATTAGGTAATCTAGATTCGCGTAGAGAGTAATAAATTGGAGCGGAAAATTTATTTCAATTTTTTTTGTGTGAACCTTGTTTACATGTTGAAATTTTAATTGTTTTATTGAAAAGTTTACGAATTATTTAATTCATATTTGCGAGCTTGAAGTAAACACCAATCCTATTGTTTTGAATTATTTTTTAAAGAATTGTACATTGAGATTATACAAGCCAACAGTGTTTTAATTATTATCTCAAGTCCCGAAATCCTATTACCAAAGCATGACACAATGACATGAATTCATCGTTGGAGCGTGTCGGTCCTTATAACCCTATTGAGTCATTTATACCAACAGTAGATTAGAAAACAGACTACGAGGACTGGTTCGCTAAAGAATGATGGAGCAATTCGTGTTGGTTCAAACGTTGTTATCCAATACACCTGCCATGAATTTGACCGCATTTTCTTTGTGAGGGACAATTGATAGCACTCGTAGGTCGGTAAAATCTTGAATCCTGTACATTTCCAGATGCACCGATTATTGGCAATTCAACTCAACCTCTAACAATACACCTGATAATTAATCACATTTTTTAAAAATTGGTAGTATGCATAGAATTATTGGGTTAGGATTATGTAGAATTTAACTGAGAATTTTTAGTTAGTGCCAAATCCAAAACCCGCATATGGTTTAAAATGTGAAAAAACAATTTAATGAACCTTCTGGTAATATTTTTAAAATTATAAGTAAGTAAAAACGTTTGCTGAAATCTGATTTGACTTGGCCAACAGAGTAACATATTTTAAGTAGGTCACTTTAAAAACTGTTCATACAACTTCTTATAATTAAAACAAAGATGAAACCGAAAATTGTAGCTAAATTCCATAAGACAAATATCTGTTGAAACGATTGCTTAATTATTTAAATCAAGTTTGCGAGCTTGAAGTAAAAACCAATCCCATTGTATTTAACCAGTCGTCGAACAGCATAATAAAACTACCGCTAGCCGCAACGCACTGACGCGTTTCGACCTTCCATGATCATCATCAGAGTACGACGGCAAACTGACTATCGAGGATCAACCCGCATTGAATATATATGGAAATCAAATTTAGATATGCGGCTCTCACCTCTAGCAGTCTTGCATACATTGAACTTGACTGAAATGTCGGCTGCACAATTTCTATGCAGTCACGAACATTAACTGTTTCCAGCTTTCGCCACATATACATATATAGGCAATACAATTTAAACAATAATTGATTGCGCGGGTGGTGGTACCAATGCTTTAAATCAAGTTTGCGAGCTTGAAGTAAACACCAATCCCATTGTATTTAACCAGTCGTCGAACAGCATAGCCAAACTACTGCTTAACGTTCTACTTCATCAGATATGCATAAAATCAATTGCTTATTTGATAAAAAACATCTCTATTCAATCACCTGACATTTACATTGAATACCATGAAAATCTGGAATTCAATCTTAATTAGAATTGTAACCATAGGAACGGAAAACCAGTAAACTATTCACATGAATTCTCTAGTCGAAATCATAAGCGAATCCTGATATAAAGTATACGGGTAGGTAATTTAAAATGAATTCTGGACAACAGTTGTCTATCTATATCATTGTAAAATTAATAGGCACAATTTTTGTTTTAGCCAATTTTGTGTTATATTAGTGTAAATTAACAAAGTGACTGCGTATTTTAGCAAATTTGTTTTTTTTATAAAAGCAGGCCAAAAAAGAAACTCTGTGGAGGCCAATTTTTCGCGCATCTCTACGCATCTGAAATTTAATAGACGAAGGTGATGTTGACGCGTATGGTGTGGCCAAATTACCAGAGCCGACTAGCTTAACAGGTGCATTGAGGCCCCTTATGACGTGGTTAGACACTAGACGAAATTTGGCGAACGATTCATTTCAGAATTTGCGTCTCGTTGAGAAACAAAACCTTCATCAAAAAATGGTAAATTGCTAAATATTTAATGATAACTTATTTACACATTGTTTAGCGTTATCTTGTGTTGCACAAGGTGTACGAGTAATGATTACTAACTAATGCCATCCAGAAGCTATTGCGTGGGATTAAATTGGCATAAATAATTTTTTAAACACAGATCTTCTTAACAATTATTACAGTTGTATTAAAAAAATTAAATATTATAAAAACATGGTCTCTCATTTAAGACAAAATTGGCCTCGGCAGAACTAAGCATTCTGCATGTATCCGTACGCGTTCGGATATATCTCGTTAGATGTTAAACATTTCATTACTTCTATCCAAAAATAAGGTAACTAGGAAACCGTTCATTTAATCGATATGGTAAGATTGTCATTTTTGCGCTAATGGCTACTAATAGGGGCCAAATTAACATGTAAAATATTTGGGCAAATCAGCAATATAGCCAATTGTCTAGACCAGCTTAACACCTCCTGGGGAAATTCATATCAGAATTTACAAAGTGGACTTATGAGTTCAGTTTTCCACAGATAATTCTCGTCGTGATTTCGTGTTAATACGTTCTGCTAACTACAGATCTTTATAAAATTTACTGAGCGAGATGCAAAGATATCCCTGTTAGTTATATCCAAATGTAGGTATCTATGTATGTACGCGTTTGTGCACTTATGCATGCATGCATGTATGTATTTTTTAATATACGTAGGTATGCATGTATGCACGTTTGATTTATGCATATGTGGATTCATGTGCAAGTATGCACTTATGTATGTTCGCTTGTATTTATGTACGTGTGTACATGTATATGTATGTATGTATGCATGTATGTATGTTTGTATGTATGTATTTATTCATGTATTTATGAATGTGTGTCGGATTTTATGCATGTATGTATGACTTTATGGAATTACTTATGCATGCAAATATATATTTATTTATCCATGGAGCTTTTTTGTTTTTATGTATGCATGTGTGAATTTACATATGAATGAATTTTTTTAATTTGTGCAAAAATTTATATAATTATTTTTGTATTTGCTTGAGTAGGCTTATATGTTTATATGCACGTATTTACATAATAATTGATGGATGTATGTCTATCAACTTGCATATATATATATACATTTAGTGATCATGTGTGGTCAGATTTCTTTACTAAATTTCATTTTTTAGGCTATTTAAATTCAAACATAGATGAACAGCGACGAAGTATCGTTAAATGAATCAACAAATTGCAACGGTCAGTTTTAGCTTTTTCTTAATTGATTAATTGCCTTTTGTACTTCTGCCGTTTGAAACTACTTTCTTTGAATTACTAACCGATTTGCTAATGATTAGCAGCTAAACGTAATGCCATAGAGAATGCATTATCCTTATGTCAGGATAAATCGTCAGATAATGACCTTTTTGAAGAATAATAGAAATGTGCCATTTCCACAGGCATTTCCTTTTAACAGACACACAAATAAAGCAAAAACAGTTTGTTCTTTGTGCAGGATCTAGGAAAAGTGAATGCGTGTTTTTTATTTTTTTGAAAATAAATTTTGTTGTTTTAGTGTTTTGTTAACAGTCATTCATTGTTGTATAAACATTTATAGTGGTCAGCCAATGAATATTGAGATGTTTTATTTTCGTGCAATATTTTTTCGTTAAATGAATTGTCCCAAAACACACAAAGTTACACCAAGTTAACACCGCGATCAACTCTACAGGTGACGTTCATGGAAACCGCGCTCCTAGTGCTCAAATTACATCAAAATGACCAACAACAACCGACATAGATGAAGTATCGACATACCCAGCATCGATCTTTTAAACAGTGAACACACGAGCTTATTCTTTAAATGTATTTTGCGAGCTTGAAGTAAACACCAATCCCATTGTATTTAAACAGTCGGAAATCATAGCAAAACTACACTTGAATTTGTACCTTCCATGATCATCATCAGAGTACCACGGCAAACTGACCAGCGAAGATGAAACTGCAATGCATATAAATGGAAACCAAATTTAGATATGCGGCTCTCACCTCTAGTAGTCTCGCATACATTGTACGTGACTGGAAATGTCGGCTGCACAATTTCTATGCAGTCACGAACCATAACTTTATGCAGCTTTTGCTACATATTTATAATTGATACAATTATACATCACGAGTCTTTGATGTCAAGCATAATTTTCTCGAGCACATTAGTATTTCAAATATTAAAAATATTATATTAATATGCATTCAGAATACCGTTTGACAGAGATTTACTTCAAGTGAAGTTTTCATGGACTTTAATTGAATAGAATTAACTAGGCATAAAAATTTGAAATGGATTTGGATATTAAATTCAGGTGTGGATGTTTATCTTAAAGCCCGCATCATAATAAGGAAAAAATTGCGTATTAAAACATTACTTTATGTTAAAAGAAACCCGATTATGTTAAATGTTCATTTTACACATTAATACTTTAGTTAATGTCGGACTAGGATGAGATAACAATGTTAGCATAAATAATAGTTTTAATTTGATTGAACCAATAGATTTTTATTTCCCAGCTTCACATAATTGTAAGTCTTAACTATGCTCCAATTCCGATTAAAATTTGTACAAATTATGTACGCTAATGGCAAAACGTAATCTTTGATGTCTTTGCATAAAGACAATATTTGAGTTCTTTTTCTAAAGTGCTCTTTTATATGATTTCTAATTCCGATAACGTTTTTAATTTTAAGAAGAAACATTAGCATATAAAAGAATCATTTATTTCTTACATTAATCACAATTAACTATAAAAGAACGTATTCGTATATTTTAGAATTGAATAAAAAACGGTAGATTGAAAATGTTAGACAGTGTATTGACGTTTCCTCATTTCGCATTTTTAGTCATATTAGCTTTCTTTATTTTATTATAAAAAAAATTACATAAATGTATTTAACATAAATACCCGAGAGGAAACCTGAAAAAGTCTTCCTTGTTTCTGAAACTTTATCGTTGTTTTGCACATCTGGACGATAGTGTGAATTTGATCAAAGTACGCATTACACAACTACAAAATATTCACTGTCATTCGCATAAACATAGGAGGTTGCGTTTTCCCATCGTCTAACAATATTTGAACAAAAATAAAGTAAGTTAGATAACTTTTGTCAGTTAATCCCGATAAGAAGCTAGCCAGAACTATGTACAATTTATTTTAGCTTTGGCGTATACAGCTGGTAACAAATGAAAAACAAAATAAATATATGCAGTTGTGTATCAGGTGTTGTGCACCTAGTGAAAAATTATTTCAAATATGACCAAAAGAACAAGCTGATACCCACTATAAAGTTTGGTGAGGAATGTGGGACATTTGAACGCCACATTCCTCACAATAAATATATAATGGTATATATATATATATATATATATATATATATATTCAAAGGCAGCCAAATCATCACAAAACAGCACATAGACGAACTCAGAAAACTCCAATCAGACAAATCCATACGACTTGCCACACCCGACAAAGGATCAGGAATCGTTATACTTGAGGCCGACGCTTACAGGAAGGCCATGAACGATATAATAAATGATCAATCTAAATTTAAGCATGACATCAAACAAAAAGATGATTCAATGAACATCGAAACAAGAATTAATGCAATTTTGAAAAATATGGAAAAAAATGTTCTAACATCGATGGCTGACACCGAGATTAGATCAAAACTCACAGAAGACATCCAAAAAGCAAAACCAGTCGGAACAAACACCGCAAGATTGTACGGCAAACAAAAAACTGATAAAGCCGTGACAGCCTCAGGAGCTCCCTCGTTGCGGCCCATTATATCAATGATCAACGCTCCACAACATAAACCAGCCAAGTTTCTCTGCAAACTACTTGAACCAATACGGAGCATCATAAACGCTAACACCATCAAGGACTCCTTCGAACTAGCAAATGAATTGAAGGGGAAGAACATCCTACAGAATAAAATGGTCTCGCTTGACGTCTCATCCTTATTTACAAACATACCACTGGATAAGACAACGGAGATCTTGTGTGACCTCATCAAAAATGAGTTTTTTGACTTCCCTATAGACACCAATGATATCAAAGACCTCATATTAGCATGTACTAAAAACATGCAATTTACATTCGAAGGGATATACTACCGCCAGATCAATGGTGTAGCAATGGGAAGTTGTATCGCACCCCTCCTGGCAGATGTATACATGTATCACCTGAAAAAAACGAGCCTAAAAGGTATAATTGTCCAGTGCGCACTCTACAAAAGGTATGTAGATGATATCTTGTTGTTCATCCCAGAAGCAGCAGACCCTTCCGAAATCCTCAAACAAGCAAATGGAGTCGATCCAGACATCAAATTCAATCTCGAGATAGAGAAAGACGACAGTTTTCCTTTCCTTGACATCAAACTCACTCGAGAAGCAAACGGAGATTTGACACTGGCCATACATAGAAAATCCACTTTCACCGGACAATACATTCACTACAACAGTAGTGTGCGAAAATCCCACAAAAGAAACTTAGTAAACAACCTAACAAACAGAATCAGAAAGATCTGCTCTGAACACAAGATTGAGGAAGAACTGGGCTACCTCAGGAAAATTTTGATAATGAACAACTACCCAGAGCGTTTTATTGATGTCAACATCAGACCACGGCAGATTCGTACTAGAGAGGATACCGTCAAGCAGGTTTTCCTAAACTTTAGAGGCGACGTACCAGCCTCAATAATTGCACGGCGGCTGAATAGAATAACTAAGGACAACTTTCCCAGTGTTAAAGTTAATATGACATTTAGTACACAGAGAATCATGAGGTTGGATGCCAAAGATCAATTGCCAATTATTACCTAATCATTCATAGTCTACAATTTCTCATGTATGTGCGGTAGCACATATATCGGACGTACGAAGAAGCAATTGATAAGCAGAATCCAGCAACATTTGCCACAGAATTGATTAACAAAAGCTTGGTACCGTCAGGAAAATCAGCTATTTCCGATCATATATTGGCAACGGGGCACCCTATTAATTCGACCAATTTCACAATTCTACATAAAGCAAAATCAGAAAAATTATTATTTATCTATGAAGCCCCTTACATAAAACAACAAGCACCTGATCTTAATATTCAAAAGTTTCATCAACATGATATTCTTATCGACTGGCCAAGAATAATAAAATTCAACAACAATCTACTAGTATCCAGCCAAGAACAAACAGGCCCTCGACTAAAATCAACAAACGTACAATCGGATTGGCAACAAACTGAAGTTGAAATAACAGAGGCGCATACGATGACAGAAGTCTCCAAACAATGTGAGCGTTTAACACTTCAATCCACACTGGCGCTGTTACCATGTGAAAACGACAAATTTGCGCAACAAGGTGAAACGATCAACTATAATGGGATATATATATATATATATATATATGTTACATTTATATACGAATTTACACATGAGATTATACCTTTCGTTCATTGCTTCTGTTGTTTATCCCTCTGGTCCAAATTTAGCAATTTTGTTACTAGGCGCGCAACACCTGTTACCCAGTTCCATAGATATTAATGCTCCTTAACCAGCAGTATATTAATGTTAAGATAAATTATATGCCTAAGCAAGGAAGATGCGCGAAATAGGTGCTCAAAATAATGAAAATGGAACTTGAGATATCTGAGGAACTGCTCTACCAAGCAAGCGATTTTACACTGATAGTACTGCACTAGTTAACTTATGGAAGTCTCAACCTTTACTAAAAGTATTATTTATTCATATAATTATGTACTTATTTATGATTTTATTTAAGTTAATCAATTGGTTATTATTTGAATTTTTATATTCGCTGTCGCATTTAATTTTACCAATCATTTCGTCGAATTTTTGACATATTTGTTACGAGGCTTACGTAATTGTTACTTAAAAATTAATAACTCTATTTCGTAACCTCTAATCATTCGGGTATGATTAATTTGAGTACAGTATAATTTATTGCACATAAAGTCACATCCTATTTGTGATCATAAGAAATATATATCATAAAAAATTTGAACTATTTCCAAAACAGTTTTTTACAAAGAATTTTAAAAAAACATAAAATTTTAATACACATATTACGAATCCAAAAGGTTGTAGACTATTTAAGTTTAGTGAAGTTCTACATGAAATCGAATGTTTATGAAAATATGATATAATCATCAGTTGCTGAGCGATCAATGTTGTGCAAATAGTGAAAGACTAAATAAACGTTAAAAATCACCAAAAATTATATTACGAAATGCACTCAATACTTTGACCTTTAAAATTCGCTTGGTAATAAATACTACTGTGAATATAAACCTCTTTCATTTACCGAGAGACTTACTAAAATCTCTATAATTTAAAATATTTCTGTATTATTTTAATATATATGAACTCAATTTTTACAGTTATTATGCAACTTGCATTAAATGAAGATGGTTTCTAATTTGTATTTGTCTTTTCGTGAGAAAAACGTTTATACATTATATATATATATATATATATATATATATATATATATATATATATATATATATATATATATATATATATGTACTATGTCATATTGGTGTATCTAGTAATAACTGCCCACGTACACAATGCATTTAATACTGATGGAAATATATTTAGAACTGAACCACCATAGGGTTTGCATCACACAACAGACTGACATTATCTGGTCACATGTGTATTGAATTAGAGTTTAACGTCATCTAATACCGATAATTTGCTATAGAGCATTAAAGGCATGCGTACAGAAGATAACACTTTCATTTCTGCTGGATTTGGCATATCATTTTCATACTATATGAACTAAACAGTTGTTTTGGTTGTAATAACCAGTAAATAATGACCTTAAATTTTGTATTGTAAATTGTTATACTGATGCATTAAATGAAATGGTTTTCAATTATGCTTCCTTAATTAATAAATAATTATTGATTCCATGTATTAAAAGATACATTAATTATTATTATTAACGGTTACAAAATTGATCTAGCCTCCAATCCAATTATGCATTAATTTAAATGAACATTGGTTGAGCACCATATGCCGAAGCAGACGTGTCCATGTTGGAGCCCTGTCCTCGACAAATTCTGAACTGTTTGTGTAGAGTTCCCAATGAGGACAAAACCGGTCAACTAGGTGAATTCCTTTTATACATTATACGATGCGCAGTTTATTCTGCCAATTGTATATAAGTTAGGATTCATGTTTATATGAAGCGCGCAATCTCGATTTGAATAATTATTATCACTGCCCACCGAATCGACGATCGTTAAAATTAATTCAATCTACCAGTACTTTTAGGATAATACAATTTAAACGGACTCCTTCCCGTTCATTTTTAAAATGAACGTTATAAACACCAAAATAATGGAAATATTGTTACTCTACAGTGTTATACATTAAAATGAAATATAACTATAAATACCAGCATTATTATTATTATTATTATTTGCCTATTCACATTTTTATATTAATATTTTTATTATAATTATTATTTTCATTATTATTATTATTATTATTACATATATATATATATATTATTATTATTACATATATTATTACATATTGTTTTAATTTACTACAAACATATATATGATCAATGTTATTACATAATATTATATATTATTTACTTATTCTCTTTATCTTATTCTTCTATTATTATTATTAATAATAATAATATTATTATTACTATTGTTATCATTTCCACTATTGTTATTAGTAGTATTACTATTATTTGCTTATTTAACATCTTCTTCATATTTTCATTATTATTATTATTACGACTATTACAACTAATACCATTTTTATTAATATTATTATTATTATTATTATAAATCTTAATAGCTATTGCTTGTTATTCGGCTTTTATTACTTTTTATTATTGATATGATTAAAAATTATATTAATAATATACTTAATACCATTATTATATATACATTTACATACTACTGATACTAATATTACATACTATTATTTACAAAATTAATATTTTTATTATTATTTTTATTTTTATTTTTATTACACATATATATACATAGTATTAGTTTTATTATTATTATTACATATTACTATTATTTTATTAATAGTAGAAGTAGTATTATCATCATTGTTATTGTTCATATTATTTTATTTTTATTAATATGAAACTCTAATAAAAGAAGTTGCTTCAAATTTCTTTTAAACGATTCTCGAATGGAACAAACGCTTCTTTAACCAAGGTGGTGCTATATTTTTCAATTATTATTATTGATTAAGCAAAAGTGTGGACAACTAATGCCTTTATCCTGCGAATGATATTTTGCGCGGCTGTGAAGACAAGAATCAACACTAACCATTCAAGTTAAGGCCTAGTAAACTGTTTTTCCTTTGAAAGAATAATGAAATCCTGGTTAATATTTAATAAAAAAATTATTTTGCGGTAATAAGTTTCATTTTAATGAACATAGATTGCAAACAAATCAACCTAGATTTCTCACTAACTTTAGAAGTAATGCACGAAGCATCTAGTCGCGGAAGACAACTCTCAACATGTTGAAAACTATGCTACATCCTGGCGCTAAGTTATTAACAAACTTTAGGCTTTTATTGCCCAATTAATTGAATTCCTTATTTTTGATGATGTCACCAATCGGTAGGCGTTTAGCAACACCAGTTATCTGACCGGAAATTTCGGCGATTTTGCACAAATGCATAAAAATATCTATACATACATCTGTTCGGCCATTTTTGTGCTTATAAAATGTGAATTGAGAAATTAATCGTGTAAAGTAGCATAAATTCGTTATTAAGCAAGCATATGCAGTACATTTAAAAGTGGAGTATTCACGAGCGTTTTAGGCTAGAATGCTTTTATCATTTAAATTTGAAAGCGAGCAGAATTTCGCGGCTTCTTGCAAAGCCTATCGCGAAAACGTGTTACGCATAGCGGAAGCTTTCAGGTTCAACATTCGTGATCCGCAGCTGAACAAACAATATCAGTTTGTGTAGGTGCGTGTTCTGCTTTCCGTTTGTTTTTTTTAAATGCACGCATTTAATCAAACCTGAAACCATGTGCTTTTATAAATTTATTATGTAACATATCGGATATTGCGGTCGAGTCGAGTTCTGCACCGTGCCTACATGCGTGCGAAAAGCATTGTTTCAAGTCACGATTTAAATTTAAATTCAAATTACATTCATTAATCTAAATTCACCCGCTACCTCCTTGTTTTAACCCTGCACTTTTATAAATATATTTTAGTCGCGGCTTTTAAAACATCATCTTGTTCACGCCTACCCAATCATAGTATACAATTCTCTCTATTACACAATCAATCCGTATTATCATAATTTATTCCTAAATTAATGCTTAGTGATACAATTAAACAACAATTGCTTCTGCGGGTGGTGGTAACAATTCATTAAATCAAGTTTGTTAGCTTGAAGTAAACACCAATCCCATTGTTTTGAACCAGTTCTCGAACAACATAGAAACACAGTTAGATATTGTTTGTGGTAGACAACTAATAACTATGCAATTATGTGTTAGGTGTTGCCACCTAGTAATAAACTAGTTCAATGTGCACGATATTATACTTTTCGTTCATGGCGTCTATTTTGTTAGTAGTTACGTAATACTTAATACAAAATGGCATATACACTAGTGCTCCACCAAAAAAAAGTATCTAACTGGAATATATTTAATTGGAAGACGTCATGATTACCGCGAAATTTAATAACTGATATCGATCAAGTCCAGAGTGTATGAATTTACTGGGGTAGCAGGAGTTCATAAAAAGTTGAAATTCTCAATTTTTCTGAACTTTAGCACAAATTGAAATCAATTGTTTTGGTACCATGTACCGACTTGGCAAGCATAGTGTTAGTACCATGTAATTATTCGGTACTATAAATTTGGTATCGGGTACTGGTATCGATTGCATAAAAGTTTTCAATTTCCATACTATTAGATACTGTTTTTGACGGAGAACTAATATATATGTAATTATGTATTAGATGTTGCGCACCTAGTAACAGATTAGTTCAATTATGACCAGAAGGATAAATCAAAGGCAGCATGAACGGAAAGTATAATCTCATGCACATTCGTTCCGTGCTTACTGGCGACTCATCAGTAGGAGCCGGTATTACGCCCGTTAACCACTATATATTTTCGTCAAGAATGTGGGATAATAGGACGGTACAATCTCCTTGACGAATGTGTAAAACTTCAATAGTGAAATTAACATCATATAAAGTCTACGACAATGCGACTTCAACGCTAACTCACTCTATATAATGTATATACCGAGTCTGTAAAGGATACTAGCACTATGGCTATGTGAGTACCCGATACCGACGTTATAGTACCGAATAATTACATGGTACCAACTCTATGATTGCCGAGTCGGTACATGGTACCAAAACAATGGATTTCAATTTGTGCTGATGTTCAGAATACAAAAATTCTAATTACGCACATTTCAGAAGTACATGTACTCGAAAGGATTTAAACAAAGAACGCTTTAGAAATTAGACGAATATTTTCTTTTTTAATGATGTTCGCTCCAATCAGCAGCAGGGGTTTACATTTTTTGACGGAGGAAATATCTTCCTCTACAGTTGTTGATTTCTAAACCTTCTAGAACTTTTCAATAAGTAGGCCGCAGTGTTGAAATTAAATTTTTACTCTGCCAATTCATTTCCCGCGATTTAGAAGGAGAAAAAGCCAGTTTGATAAGTAATTTAAAAATTGCAATATAATTCAGCCTACTGGCTGCATTAAAGTTAACATTTATACATTATTTTACAAAAACAACAAACTTAGCCAGATTATACATTGACTATTTAATATTTAATGAATCAGGTCACCTTTTTATTTTCCTTAAACAAAAAGAATGAAACGTGCACAATCTTGCACGCTTGAGATTCTTTATTAGTGAAAAAGTAATCACAGACAATCGCGACAATTGTGCTTAGGCATTATTAAATACATTTGTATAATATTAGCATTAATGGCCATCCCGTTGTCATAGCAATTGTAGTTATTTCAATTCCTATTGGTCAGAATAGTTTTCAAGATTAACTAAACATCTACACACAGAAGATACTGGCGTAGGCCTAGGTGGGCCTGACGGGAAATGCCAACATTGTGACAGGTGAAAAATTCGGCAGCCAATTCGGCTTGTCAGGGTTCAAGACGAAGTCGGTTACATTGCTGAATAGGGCCTACAGTGAACCCTCGTTTATCGTGGTAGATAGGTTCCAAGACCGGCCGCGATAGCTGAAAATCCACGATGTAGAGACACCATATTTGCAGTACTTATATAACATGTATTGCTGTTAACAAACCACCCTTTTACGTGACACATATGTACAACACCCTAATCGGAAACACGCATTAATATTTAAATGTTAGAATATTAAATTTAAAAAAAACTTTGGAGCTGATTTGTCATCAGTAACCATTGGAACCAATCACAGATTGTCTTAGATCGCACTCCGTCACAGAGCTGCTACGCTCTGTGTTTTGTCATCAACAGGGTAGTAAGTATACGCGGGTACAGAACTGGTGTAAGTATGGTTCTTTTTAAGGCCATGCTAGTTGCAAATTCAACTACAAGGTACATACACGTTTTACACTATTTTATGCTTGCTTTTTTGTCAGTTGACTAAGAAATACTGTTTTTATTAATGTTTTCATGGAAATAACAGACCATTTTTTCGAATTATAAAACTATTTTGAGTCGTCATATAACGCGACTATTTTCGCCATTACCGGAAAATCCGCGATAAATTTTCCTATTTACTCAAATAATACAATGCAAACAATCCGCAATGTTGTGAATCCACGATAATTGATCCGCGAAGTAGACAGCGCTACGAACAAATGCAAGCAAACTCTCGCGTTCATATACAGTTCTTACAGATGGGATGTCAGTTATGTGGGTTTGCGGCCAACTGAACGAAAACTTAATAAACAGCAAAGTAAAACAGACACAAGAATTGCCGTTAGAAAAATTCGGATTGATTGTCTGGCAATGATTATTAAATTAACTCTCCGCACGTTTAATGATAATATTAATATTTAAGTTAACCAAAAATTAGCCGTTGATCTATCGGTTAATTTATCAGAGTTCTAGGCCATTGCTACTTTACCCTAAGGCAAATAAAATAGCATTTCTGAGGATGAAAGCATGGCGTTAAACGTAAGCTAGACTTCAGGTATGCTTTTATTTAAATCATGTTTGTTAGCTAGAAGTAAACAACAATCACATTGTATTTAACCAGTCGTCGAACAACATAACAAAACTAACGCCAGCCGCAACGCACTGATGCGTTTCAACCTACCATGACAATCATCATTGACAAGCGAGGACCAAAACGCATTGCATTTATATGGTAATCAAAATTAGATATGGTTCGGCACCCTTAGTAGTCACGCATTCATTGTAATTTTGACAGGAAATGTCGGCTGCACACTTATGCAGACAAAAATTAACTTTGCAGCCACATTAATATCATATACATATATATATATATATACATATATATACACATATATATATATATATATATATATATATATATATATATATATATAATTGATAGCGCAGGTGGTGGTAAAATTTATTTAAATCAATTTAAATAACTCTTACAAAAAGCATTCACTGTTCGTACGTTAATTTTGGAACAAAATTTGTTGTTGGTCTGAATTATTTTCTTATCTCTGTGTTAACTTCGAAAAATTAATTTATCTGCGTCTAGCTTTGATTTGATTAACAATCTAAATGAACTTTATATAAACACTTGACGCATTAATTACAACCATAATGCTGTATAAACTAAGCAGTGTATACTACTGAAAATGCAATTCATCCAGTTAACCGCTTTCGTCTTTATCGGGAACTCATCGCGGACTGTCGAGAATTTTCGGCCAACGGGACTCGAACATAGGCACATCTGATTTGGAATCAGCTACTTTAACCAATGAGCCACCCTACCGCACACTATACACAACTTTTAGTTATTTACGGACTAATGTTACTTGGCTAGTCTCCATATGACATCACTTTAGACATGAAGTTCCAACTAACCCAAAATAATTACTTAGTATATAACTGAAAATTATTTGTAGTGTGCGACAGGGTAGCTCAGAGGTTAGACCGCGAGTTTGCAGAGAAGACGTACCCAGGTTCGAGCCCTGTCCGCGGGAAATTTTGGCCGGTACACGATGACTGCCCAATAAGGACGAAACTCGTCCACTGGATAAATTGCCTTTTCTGCATTATAAAATTCTTAGTAGTTAAAAAAAGGAATGCCGATGTGGACGTGCTCAAGTTTGAACCCCGTCCGCGGCAAATATTGGCCAGTACAAGATGAGTTCCCAATAAAAACGAAACCGGTCTACTGGATGAATTGCCCTACCTTCACTATAAAATTATTAGTTTATAATGACATATCAGCAGTTAAAACAACGAATTCCGAGTTGGACGTGTTCAAGTTCAAGCCCTGTCTGTAGGAAATTTTAGCCAGTAC